>PVLD010006674.1:0-45232 GCA_004027595.1 Dinomys branickii
GGACTTTCCCACGTCTCGCCCCGGCAGCCTGGTCCGCCCTACCACATCTCCCCCGGCATCTCAGAGAAATACGCCCAGTTTAAACTTCCCAGCCGAGGTTCCGGCATTCACGCTCACCAAGTCTGTCTCGAGCTGGTGGTGTTTATTAAGGAGGTTCGCTCCCTTGCTGCTCACCCGGTCGCCATCTTCCCCGGATTCGTCTATTGCTTAATATATTGTATATATTTCATAATTTCTGTGATTTTGTTTGTAATTGAATTCTAGCTGTATTGCACCATGATGTGATAATATTCATAGGGCAATTTTTATTCTTTTGTTTTTACTTAAGTATGCTTTATAGGCCACAGTGCTGTGGATTTGGGGAAAAGCTTAGTGTGCTGCTGAGAAGAATGTGAATTCTATTGTTGTTGGGTGGAACACTCTGTAGATGTCTTTCAATTCTGTTTGTTCAACTCTGGTATTTCTTTGTTGCAGGAAACTATCTTCTTGAGATAATGAAATTAGAATCAGTTTCCCTTTGAGTTTTTCTTTACTATCTGCTAGTATACAATGCTGTGATGCACCTGAATGCATAGACCTTTCCTGTATGGCCAGTTATTTTCAGATGATTTGTAGGCTTTGGCTTGGTGAACATAGGTGTAAGGAAGAAGAATGAGCAGATTCCTGAGTACAGTCTCATGATACAGGAAAGTGGAAGGGCTTGGCCCATTCTAATTAGTATTTCTCCTGAACACATGTGGAACCTCCTGGGGTTAACAGAGTCCCAGAGTGAGCATATGAAAATGAGCCATATTAATTGTAATTAGCTACTCCATAGAAATGCTTTTATGGAAAATGATAAAAGGGTATCCTTTATGGGCAATTGGGAGTCCAGCTCTGCCCTGAGTTTCTGTGGGTGTATGATATCAGTCGCAAAGAACAGGTGAGGCTAAATTAATACCCTTCTCTAATAGTAAAGGAAAAGGAGAATATTGAATCATGACTTTTGTAGAAAACATTTGATATTGGTAGCAAGGAGACCAGAGAGTACAGGTTGAGGTACAAATATTATAGCCAAAGGAAACGAACGGGTGAATGAATTGTCAATATACCACAGAAAGATACATTTTGGGTGAAATATTGAAGGCTGAGGAGAATATAGTCATGCAATCAGGGAGGATATGGAGAAATATTTCATGAGTCTCAGATGTTAGACATATGTGACAGAAGATCTCATTTATTTTGTCAGAGTTTAGCAGACCTACTTTTGAGACAATAGATTCTTATTTAAATATCTCTCATTCAATCATTGTGACTCATCACTCTTATAGGGTGAAAAAACTAGAAATAGCATTTAGAGAAAAAAATTCCCTAAACAGATCTTACTCCTAACAGATGTTTATAAAATAGCAAGGGCCCATGATATTTCTGCCGGTGCTTTCTTCAAGTAGGAAAATCAAGAACAAGCAGGACTGGGGCCTGACACATCAGCTCTCCCCTCCTCCGTGGCTCTAGACGTGCTGGAGCACCAGGTAGACACCAAGCGACCTGAGATACTTACCTGCTCTTTTCCATGGATTCTGTAGTTTTTGTCCTTCCAAATATCAGTTTACTTGCCAACTTGAGGTTTTCCCAATGCTGTGTATGTATCTTCACACTTCTCCTAAAAGAACTTCTCTCTCTGTTTTTCCAAAGCATTGGCAACCTTGATCTCCTCCAGTTCCCCAAATGATATCCACAGAACTCAAGCTCTGACAGGATCAATGTTGAGATATTGAAAAATAAGAGAAGTACAGAAACAAATCTCTGAAATTAGCCAAGAAGAGTATTACCACTGATTATTACTCTTACTGCATGTAATTAGTTTAAAAATACAATTTTGTTTTGCTTGTAGGAAAACAAACTCAATTACATTCTTACACTCTTAATGGATAAACCCACAGCCATTTTATTTTTTTACTTCTTGGGGCTTGTTGACTCTCGCCCTTCCCTGATGACAGGACGACCTCTATCCTCTTCCTTTTCCTGTCTTCTCTTTCAACTTCAGCTGTACGTGCATGCTGACATCTGAATGGAGCTGTGCCTTGTTTGAGTGATAGGAGAAGAGCCTGCAGTCTGAGCTACATCCACTGACACAGAAGGACACAGGAAAAAAGAATAGACACTGAAAAAGGTAAGTTTTGTTAATTTTTAAGTTCCTTCTTCATAGATCTGATCTATTAATTAAAGGTGGTTTTTACAGTGTGCTTCAGGAAGATGCAATGCAAAAGAAAACCTGTTTAGAGTGTAGTGAGTTGAATGTTTTTGGGATGAAAGATAATGCAAAGGGACCAAGAATGAGCATGGACAAGGCCCTGGGTTTGATCCCTACCACTGCAAAAACAAAACAAAACAAACCATAAGATAAAAAACCCCAAGCTAGCGTTTTATTCAACATCTAATAAAGTTCAAAAGGTAATCAATTTTATTGTCTTCTTTACTGTGAAGCAGAATGTTTCCTACCTAAGGCTTTGAGTATCTAATCCTTTTTGTGACTAACTTTCTGTTGTAGAGATAGACTTCTTAGGGAATCAGAACTGTACCTAAGTCTTTGGCTTCTTGCAAAGGTATCAGATTTATCACTTTTTGCATTTTTCCAACTCTCTAGAGATCTCAGCAAAATAACAAAGAGAAAACTGCAAATAGTAAATGGAAATGAAGGTGAATAATTACCATCTGTGATATTTCAGTGAATTTCTAATAGATAGAAGGGTAATAGCCATCTGATAAAAATCCCCTAGACTATGAGGAAGGGATTGCAGTGCAAGAGAGTGTTGATCTTCCTAGCAAGGACCCAAGGTGAAGAAGAGTCCATTTCAGTACGAGGGTGAGAGGGAGGAAGTGGAAAGGACACAGAGAATAGGAGATGAGCTAAAGTAAACAAGGCTTGACGTAATAAACCTAAGCCAGATATTCCACAAATATTCTTCTCTCTTCCCTTACACTGACACTCAGATCATGATAGTCTAGCATTTTACCGCAGTGAAAATCTGAGAATTTTCTAAGAAGAGAAAGAGGAATATGAAACTGACTATTAAATCTCAAGGGAATGTGTTCATTTATTTGGACAAGTAGCACAAAGGCGAGCCCCTCATATAACTAAGTAGAAAGGTTTCCTGTTGCTGGAAGACAATAGTGTGGACTCATACATGAAAATATAGTAAGAAATTGACCCTCACTATCTAGAAAAAGCAATTCCAATGCAGTCCATAGCATAGAAGAGAAAAGTCAACGCAAAAATATAATAATGTACATGAGAAAAAACTTCAAAAATTCAGCCAACAAAATGTAATTAAAATCTTCCCAGAAAAGTGCAACCAGAAGAATGAGATACTACACTACAGGAACAAACAAAATGATAGAGTGGAAGGCATTAAGCATATGACTGCAAGGAAATATGGATCAATTATAGTTCACTGAGATTATAGTTCAGGACATAGGCTAGATAGGCCAAGAGATAGAAGACATGAAAAAACAATGAGATTAATAAAAAGTTTTTTTTTTCCGGTACCAGGGATCGAACTCAGGACCTTGCGCTTGCCAGGCAAGCGCTTATGCCACTGAGCTATACCCCCAGCCCCCAATAAAAAGGTTTAATAAACCAATCAGGAAGAGTTTTAACGTTTTCTACTGATGTTGGCAGGAGTCCATATGCTGTTTACATCTAGATCTGCTGGAACAAGCATTTCAAACCATTCTTAAGTATTCTCTGTTGGACCTAGGTTGTTGTATTCTGAGAACCAACAGGATGATGGCCCCAATGGTTGGAACAATTTTCATGAGCCTGAATCCTGGAACTGAAATTACTGAACCGCAGAACAGGACACAGGTCCATGGAACAATCACAGGTGCAGACATTGCATGAATTCACATCTTAAAGAGGTACAAATGATACTGAAATACAGTGAACCTGTATGTCTGTATTTTTTAAAATTAAATTTGCTCTATACATTTGTCTTTGTTACTTTTCTACATCTAGAAATATTGAGTACTTGAGGAAATGACATTTGGCATTGTTTTGTACAAGCCAGATTATTTCTGGATATGTTGCTTATGGATGTTGAGCCTAGGTTGAAATTGAAGAAAAGGAAACTGTTATAAGAAGAGGCTGATGCTGAGGCAGAGACAGAGGACTTCACTCTGGTAAGGGAAGAGGGGAACCTAGCTAATAAAGTTTTTCAAGATTACTGCTTCTAAGTGATAAGTGATTTGGGATATTTACAGTCATGGGTGTATAAACCACTGAAGAGCGAAAACTAAACACAGAGGTAGAGAAGCTTAGGGTAAGGAATCTCTGCGTTACATTCTATATTCTTCCTGTGCATACTGCTGTCCTATTTTAAAATTGTTTCATCACATTCGTAGTGAAATGGAGTATTTAATCAAAACAGTATTTCTTTTTACAGCAGCATCAAAAGTTATCACTTTGGTATGCTTTTCGTCTGTCTGTAGGGAAAACCTGAGCTGAGAAGATTTGAGAATTATATTTACTGGCAGATTATAGTCCTTGAAATTTAATAGCCAAGAACCCCAGTCAGTATATTGATCAGTTCTCTTGTCTATGTTAATTTAGTTGAATTAACTTAACAGAACAGAAATATCCCTACAAAAGAACAATATTGAATTTTCTTATTTCCAAATTTGTGAACAGACTCTCAATCCAGAGGCTCATTTCACATTCAGACTCTGAGATCTGGTGGAGCCTTGACATTTTCTCTTCCCATTTCTGATCCTCCTTTTTGGGTGATGTAGGGTATATCTTATGGCTACCAGAAACAGGACAGAAGTGACCGAATTTGTTTTGTTGGGTTTGTCCAGCAGGCCAGAGATGCAGCCCATTATTTTTGGAATTTTCCTTGCCTTGTACCTGTTTTCAGTTACAGGCAATTCCCTATTAGTAATTGTTGCCTACACAGACTCCAAACTTCAGACTCCCATGTATTTCCTTCTCAGCCAGCTTTCCTGCACTGACATATCTCTGACAACCATCACTATTCCTCAGATGCTGGTACACACACTGTCTGTGAATCGAACCATTTCCTTTAACTGCTGCATGATACAGTTCTTCTTCTTTATGGCTGTGGGCCTCATGGAAGGGCACTTGCTTGCTACTATGGCATATGACCGCTATATTGCCATCTGTGATCCCCTAAGATATTCTGCCATAGTCAGTAATCAACTTTGCCTGCGTATAACATTGACCTCCTGGGTGATTGTGATTCTTAACAGTCTTCTTTACACTGTGTTAGTTAGTCGCTTAAACTTCTGTGGGAACTTGGTCACCCATTTTTTCTGTGACCTTACTGCTCTGCTGCAGCTCTCCTGTATTCGACCACTGGGCAGTGAAATACTACTACTTACTGAAGGTTTAGCTGTGGTGGTCATTCCCTTCTTCTTCATTTTGGCTTCCTACGTCCGTATTAGTATTGCTCTAGTCCACATGCGCTCAGTTGCTGCCCTACGCAAAGCTCTGTCTACCTGCGGCTCCCACATTCTAGTTGTGTTACTTCTGTATGGCTCTGTTATTTGCATGTACATGCGACCATCCTCAAGCTATGATTTGGGCCAGGATCGCCAGTTTGCCATCTTTTACACAGTAGTTACCCCCATGCTGAATCCATTAATCTATAGTCTCAGAAACCAGGAAGTTAAAGGAGCTCTGCAAAGGCTTTTTAGGAAGGCTTGCATCTCAAGGAACTTCCAATTTGGCTTGGAAACAAACAAGGAATGGCAGCACATCTCCTGAGACCAGCAATAATCTAATTTGAAAATGCTTCCAATAGATGGGCTATAGTCCTAATAACTGGGACTAGTTACATTCCTGTGATACCATCTTTCCAGTTGACTCATGCATTGGTTGGATTTGGGATGAAGTGAATAAATAGTTCTGACCCTCACTGACTGACCTAGAAGCTCCTCAAACTAAAAAGAAAGAATTAAAACCTCTCAACTTTAGTATTTCATCTTCCAGATATATCATAACATTGAGGACTGCTAAGTAAAAAGAAAGCAAATCAGTAAGGCTTTCACAATTTTGATCATTTTAGTGATGGTGTACATTGGTTACTTTCTTATTGCTGGGACACATATCCCAGCACCCACAACTTAAAGGAGCAGATGTTTATATTGTTTCCTATTTTAACCCACAATTGGCTGGCCCAAAGGCAGAAATGGCATGGTAGAAAAGGCCTGAATAGAGGAATGCTTCTCACATCACGGCTGCCTGGAAGAAGAAAGGAATCAGGGAGGGATATATACTCTTCCAGGTCATGTTCCCCAGTGACCTACCTCTTCCAACCAGGCCTCACCTGCCAACAGTGTACTGTGCTTCTGAACTCACCAGCAGATGAATCCACCATAAGTATCTTCTAAAAGTCCCTCCCCTGAACTCATGAGACTTTGGGGCAGAATTCTAGATCCGAACTATAGTGTTTGATTGATAATATCAATTTGGGAAATTTAGAAGCTTAACTAAACCCAGCAATTAATTGACTCAGCAATTCTACACCCTAGGGTGTAGAGGAACCACCCTAGGGGTTGATCGTCACCCAGATGATATAAAGGGAAAGAGGATGGACAGAAGAGGAACTTCCATTTCTTTTGAAGGAGCTCCAGTTTTCACCTTCACACTGAACATCATCTCTTGGCTTCTAGTGCAGACTCTGGCTTGTGACTTGGATCTTTCAGCCTTCTGTCACAGACCTTTTGACCTCCTTTTATGGACTTGCATGGAAATGTGCATTGAACTCCAAATGCTGGACTGATTCCGTCAGTCTTCAATATGCAGACACCCTCTGCACATTTCCTCATATGACTCCTTGGCTGACTGTCGTAAGCCAATCTTGTAATATTTTATATATTTGTACATCTTGCATTGTAACTGTTTCTCTAGTAAAAGTCTGACTGATACACAAACCCAAGCACTCTGTCTTTCAGAGAGAAGCCAAAGCAAGTTGTAACACTATTACACAGAAAAGAGAGTTTTGAATAAACCATGGAAGAGTCTAACCCTCCCTTAAAATCGTAAATTTTAATAGTTCCACATTTGAAAAATCCTTGACTCCTAGTAATAATAATTAATTCAATGCTTATAGTAAATAAATTATTGTATCTTTGCCTTACTGGGAAAAGATAGTGTGGTCACTAGCAACAGAGACATGAGGAAAATCTTCATAGTAGCTCTCACACTAGTACTGGTTTGTCAAGTTTGGGTTACATGAAGAGTAAAAATGCTTACACATACATTTCTAGACAGGTTTAGATACATTGTACAAGAGAAAAGTATTCAAAGAAAGACTAAGAAAGCAGGTAAACAATTATGTCATTGATTTTTACATGAGAGGCTCCAGAACATGTAGATTTGACTGGGGATAAAAATCAATAGCTATGTTTGGCCATGTTAATTTTGTTTTCTGTATTAGATATCCAAGTGGAGATGTTCTGCAGACAGTTGAGTGTATAATTCTTGAGGTTCATGGAGAGGCCTTCTCTGGAGACAGAAATATCAGAGGCAACAAAATGTAAATTGTATATGAGGCAATAGCCCTGGATAAAAATCACCTAATAAAAAAGTATGGAAATGAAGAGAACTATGGGATAAATTCTAAGGCAAGTGAGCCCACCACATTTAAATGTTTCAGAGAAGAGAAAGAAAAATATAACTGAAAAGTGGTTATTAGCTTCCATTGGTAGGAAGGAACCCAGTAAGTTTGTTTTAGAAAACTTAGAATATTTCCAGAATCGAAGAGTGGTCATTCTCTCAAACATAGTTGAAAGGTCATTAATCAGAACAGAAAATTCTTAGATTTGACAAGACACAAATTATTGCAAACTTTAACAGAAGCTAAGTGTTAGGAGAAAATTTCAGTTAAAGCTATTTTATAATAAAAAGGTAAGAGAAGATGATGAAGCATTTAGGAATCAATCTAACAAAAGAAGTAAAAGATCTATACAGTGACTTGGGAAGCCTCAGGGACTCCGGAGGCTTTTGTGAGCAATCTGAGGACCTGGATCCTCTGGCTCTGCCCACACCGTGGGTATCACTTTGGATTCAGGAGGATTCAGTGAGCTGCCTGGGGCTTGGATCCTCTAGTCCCGGCCCCTGCCCCCACCTTGGGAGGGGCATTGGACTCTGGAAGCCTCAGTGAGCTGCCTAGAGATCCAGAACTCTGGCCATGCCCCTGCCACCACCGAGGAGAGGGGTCCTTGAAATCAGAAAGCCCCAGTGAGCTGTCTTGTTGCCCAGGTCTTTGGCTCCACCCCCTGCTGCCATCTCAGGAACAAACCTGAATCCCCAGATACCTAGGGAGATTTGAAAGTTACAAAAAGAAGAAGCCAAATGCAATCTCAGCCAAACACCCCAACCAGAACAAGTCCAGGAATCTCAACCTGTAAGAACATGGAAGTCACACACCTGAAATCAATGAAATGATAGCAACTGAGTAAAAAACCAACTACATCAGGATATAGAAGAAATCAGAATAGAAATAATTGCTCTGGTAAAAAAATGACCACCATAATCAAAGAATTGCTGCATATAACAACAGAAGACATAGATAAAAATAGAAACACACAGTAGGATAATGTAAACTGTGATGGAATAGTACAGGAAAGAATAAGAATGCATAAAACAGGTTCAAGGAGAAATTCAGACAATTAAAAGGTCCATTGAAAGCTTGAATGAAATGTAAGATAGACTCTCAGACCTTGGAGATACCATTGCAACTAGTGATCATGAAAGAAAAGATCTTTTAAAAATAACAAAGGAAGAGTAAATAACCATTCAACAGTTGCAAGCGAGACAAAGAAAAATAATGTAGGGCTGATAGGTGTCAAGGAAAAAGCAGGAAGCAACATGAATGACATAAAAAGCCTATATGCAGCAGTAATAGCAGAAAATTTTGCAAACAAGGGACCAGAACCTTACATACACTTAAGTGAGGCATTGTCTTGGTTACTTTTCTTTTGTTTCTGAGACAAAATACCCAACACCTGAAATGAAGGAAGGAAAAGTTTATTTAGCTTACAATTTGTGGAGGTTTCAGTCCTTACTTGGCTGGTTCTGGGGCAAAGTGGCACATGGCAGAGGGCAAACTGTTCATGGCAGCAGAGCACAGCAAAAACCACAAGCAAAAAGGGAGGAATGGCTGCAAGCAGCCTCCTTTTCCCCCCTACATTGTAACAGCCTACCCCCACCCAGGGGTCATGTACCTCTCACAAATCTCCATGCCCTCCTCTTCCACAGGCTCAAGAAGTTTACAAAGCAAGCACCCCAGCTTCCTGCTGAATCACTCAGTTAAACCTCCAGATTCCCCAAGTTGACACAATGTATCAACTATAATATTCCACCCCCTGTCAACTTGGGAATCAGACACATTTCTTTAAATCAGTTTCCAGATATAAAGACATGCTTATATTAGAACCATAACATTTTCCCCCATACAAATGAAAATTAAACACCTCCAACATTTAAAGGCACAAAATAAACGTTACCATTCCAAAAGGTACAAACAGGGTAATATAGAGCATTGGGACCAAAGCAGTTCCAAAATCCAGCAAGGCTAACATTCTGTCCTGTAATTCCACATCCAGCATCTGAAGCAACTTGTGACACGTTGTGAGCTCCAAAGGGCTTCCATGAGTCCACCCCTATGGCACTTCTGGTGGTTACAGCTCCTACGGCTTCTCTCTTAGGCTTGCTTGGCTCCCTCTTTGCAGCTTTCCTTAGACGATGCATGGTCCTGTCTTTCCTAAACTTCTGAGGTCTCCAGGGCACCTTTTGCTTCACACTCACAACCTCACATATTGCCCTCCCGGGGCACACTGCCTGGCCTCCCAGGGCTTCTGAAATCTGGGTGGAAGCCTCTTTAACCTCAGAACTCTTGCATTTTCCTTGCACCTAAAACCAGGGCCACGTGGATGATGCCAAAGTCTGCTGCCACCTGGAGCAGTAGCCAAACTTTTCTCTCTCTTGACCATAGGGGTAGAGTGCCTGGATTGCTGGGCACACTGAATCCAATGCTGAGGAACAAATTCTCTATGCTGCCTCCATTCTGGAAGCTGGTGCAGCCACCGCCGCCATTCTGGAACATGGCACTCTTTGGCTTCCTTCTCAAGGCAAGGTCTCTGGACACGAGCAAAATGCACACAAACTTTCTGCCAATACATAACATGCATTATCTGGAGTCCAAGAGCCAATGCAGTCCTTCCCAACAGAAACCTCTCAAACCTGGTCTTTACTGGCAGGATTTCCATCAGCATTCTGGTCTTCCAAGCTCTGACCAGAAACCTCCAAACCTTTAAAAACTCTTCTGACAAGCCATTTCCAAAGGCCCTTGAACCACATGGTTAGGTATAGTCACAGGAACCACCCCACTCTACTGGTACCAAATTCTGTCTTGGTTACTTTTCTTTCATTGCTGAGACAAAATACCCAACACCCAAAATGAAGGAAGGAAAAGTTTATTTAGCTTACAGTTTGTGGAGGTTTCAGTCCTTACTTGGCTGGTTCTGAGGCAGAATGGCATATAGCGGAGGGCAAACTGTTCATGGCAGCAGAGCACAGCAAAAACCACAAACAAAAAGGGAGGAATGGCTGCAAGCAGCCTCCTTTTCCCCCCTACATTGTAACAGCCTACCCCCACCCAGGGGTCATGAACCTCTCACAAATCTCCATGGCCTCCTCTTCCACAGGCTCAGGATGTTTACAACGTAAGTACCCCAGCTTCCTGCTGAATCACTCAGTTAAACCTCCAGATTCCTCAAGTTGACACAATGTATCAACTATAACAGGCATTTACAACCCCAATTAGCCATAACCAAAATAAAGCTACATCCAGATACATAATAATCAAAAGCCCAGAAATTGAGCAAGTGAATGGGATATTAAAAGTTTTTAGAAAAGAGAAACAGATCACCTATGAAGGAAAACCCATCAGAATCACGGCAGACTTCTGAACACAGACCATCAAGTCAAGAAGAGCTTAGAGTGAAGATTTTCAGGTCCTTATGGGAAACACCTTCCAACTCAGACTGCTATACCATGCAAAGCTAGCTTTCAAAATGGATGGAGAAATAAGATACTTCCATGACAAAGATCACCTGAAAAAATTTATGAGTGCCAAGCCAATCCTACAGAGCACTGAAAGATATTCTACAAAGATATAAAAATGATCACAATCTCAAAACCAAGAATAGAAAACAACTAGCAATCAAGTTAAGCAATTAAACAGAGGATAGTACAGAACCAACAGTGAGAAAATAACATGACAAGGATAAGTCAATACATATCATAAATAACCTTTAATGTAAATGGCCTCAATTTTCCAGTCAAAAGAAACAGATTTGCAGAGTGGATCAATCAACAAAATCCAACAATATGCTGTAGATAACAAATGCATTCCACTCAAAAGGAAATCCATAAACGGAAAGTCAAAGGCTAGAAAACAATGCTCCATGTGACAGGAACCCAGAACAAAGCAGAAGTATGTATTCTGTTTGCAGAAAAGGTGAACTTCAAACCCACAATGATCAAAAGGGATAAAGAAGGTCACTATAGTCTTGTTAAGGGAAAACTTCAGGAGGAAGAGATAACAATCATAAATATATATGTACCAAATATAGGAGCACCCAATGATATAAGGCAAATTTTAATGGACATGAAAAATCAAATAAGTACTAATATGGTTGGTTTAATTTGTTTCTAACTGATGTATAATACTTATGCATATTTATGAGTTACAATATAATGTTCTGTGTATGTAGACCTTGTATGTGGGTTCTCTTTTTCTTGATCCTAGGAGTTGAACTCAGGACCTTGCACTTGCCACATGTATACATTGCATAAAAGTCAAATCAAGGTATTGAGGATTGTAGTTATCTTGAAAGATGCAACATATTGTCAGGTATAGTCACCGTACTGTGCAATAGAGCACCAAAAGTTCTCCGTCTTATCTAACTCTAAATTTTTTTAAATATACTGACCATTTTTAGCTCCTCTGAATCCTGTAAAATGCTCTGTATATTTGATGTTTAGAAATACAAATTTTCCAAATTTATCAGAGGCTCAGAGTTCTTGAAATATATTAATTTCTTTTTCAGTTTCCTTGATTAACTACTTAACAGTTTACCCCTGTATCAGTTGGGCAGTGCATTTATATGTGTACTCATTTTCCTGAAATCACTTCAGCAGCTGTAAATCCAAACAGTTGATTCTTATTTTTTTATTTTAAAAGTAAAAGAACAAAAACATTAACAAACAGGCACACAGTAGCACAAGCACAGTACAAAAACTAAATTACACATAGGTAGCAGGGGATTAACAATGGTTGTATTACACAATGATAACTTCAAATTGTATGCTCAGGATAATACAAATAGACATACAAGATTGATTAAACAAATAATCATTGATTGTTCCTTACATCAAAGCAACATGAGACAATAGTGCAACGATGCCAGCCATCTTCCATACATATACATACTTACATATCTATCCCCTTCTTCCCTTTATTCCTCCTTCATCCCAATTGCTTTTTACTTTTGAGCACTCTCCCGTCATACCTCCCAATTTATATTCCCACCTCCAGGTTCCTACACTAATGATACAATATGCTGTTTGCACATGCACACCTGATTGACTTCACTTATGAGTATGGTCTTTAATTGTGACCATTTCCCCAAAAAAGCCTCAAGTTTATCTTTCTTCATAGCTGAATAATATTCCATTGTGCAAAAATGCCACAGTTTTTTAATCCAGTCCACTGTGGATAGACATTTGGATTGCTTCCATGATTTAGCTATTACATTGGTGAGCACCAAAAAATTATGCAATAAAATTCCAACTGATCATGGTGCTCTCCGCGGCCTGAGCATTAAAGGGCTGGCTGGATAAGCCACGCAGAAAGAAGTGGGTGGATCCAGAGAGCTGGGAGCCCGAGTGATCGGCGCTGCACTTGGGCCGCAACTCGGCTCAATCCGCGTACAGCCGAGAAAGCGATTGCGGCGGGATGGACCCTTCCAGCTTCTGAACTCGATCGGCTCAGAGGGGGCTGTAACCAGGATTTGTTGGAGGCGGCCGAGCAGAGTAAACTCAGAGAACGTGCTTCTCGGGCAGACTACGCCAATCTGGGCAGTGGTCGGGGATCCCACTCAGAGCCCCGCCCCCGCAGCCAGTGCCACGCGAACTGTGGCAGCTGCAGTTGGCTTGCACCAGGATTTCTGAGTCGAGAAGAAGCTCGATTCAGGGAGATACATCTGAGCAGCATTCCTGTCTGCACGATCCCAGAGTGAGTTGATTGGGTGCCCTGACCGGTTTTTTCTGAGTCGGGAAGAAGCTCCACCCAGGGAGGGACATCCAAGCAGCTTTACGGACTGCAGGATCCCCCGGGTCGGAAGAGCTGGCTAGGCGCCCCGACGGGATTTGTGAGGGGGGGAGGAGCTCGACCCAGGGAGGAACATCTGAGAGGCCTGGGTGCAAGGTCCCTGGGGTGGCGAGCTGTTTATGCGCCCCAGCCAGGTCTCGAGGTAGGGAGTAGAAGCAGAAATCTCAGCAGACAGCTTAAGGGACATTCTCCCAAAGAGAAGGAATCATTGGAGCAGCCTCTGCAGCAGACCTTTGCCTGCTAAACTGCCTGGGGAATTTATACCTCCACATTTTGAATCTGATACCCAAAAATGGGAAAAGAGAGGAACAAAATGCAGCCTCAAAACTCAAGCCCACCCAGAACAAATCTTGAATGCGAGGATACAGGGCAACCAGGAAGCCACATAACTTCAAGTTATGAAACGATCGCATATGAAATGAAACAACTCCAACAGACCATAAAAGAGCTTAGAGCAGAAATAAGCCACATACCTGCAATGATCTCTCAGACAAAAAACAAGCTGAAAACAATGATTGAAGAAATGTTCCGTACACATACAGAAGAAATAGACAAAAGACTAGAAGAAAATAGGAAACAAAGGGAAACGTTACAAGAGCAATTTAGCAATGAATTACCAAGAATCAAACAGGTCCAAAGAGAATGCCAGGATTTGAAAACTTACACTGAAAGCATGCAAAACCGTTTAAATGAAACCGAAGATAGAATTTTAGAACTTGAAGACAACATGGCAGCTTATTAGGGTGAAAGGAAGAATTTCATGATATCATCAAAGACACAAGAAAAGTCAATCCAACAGCTCCAAGATGAGGCAAATCGTAATAATATTCGAGTTACGGGAGTGTGTGAAACAGCAAAGAGACCTCACAAACGACATAAAAAGAATATTTGCTGAAATAATAGCAGAAAATTTCCCAACCAAGGTAAAAGATACTGAAGTTAAGATAATCGAGGCACACAGAACCCCAATGATCCATAACCCAAAGAAAAGTACACACAGGCATATAGTAGTCAAGATCCCAGATATTCAGCAAAAGAACAAAATATTAAAAGCTGCTAGAGAAATGAAACAGATCACCTATAAAGGAAAGCCCATCAGAATCACAGCAGACTTCTCAACGGAAACCATGAAATGAAGAAGAGCTTGGAGGGAGATATTACAGATTTTGAGACAAAACAACTTCCAACCCAGACTGATGTATCCTGCAAAACTATCCCTCAAATTCAATGGAGAAATAAAATATTTCCATGACAAAGAAAAACTGAAGAACTTCCTGAGCGCCAAACCAGCATTGCAAAGAGAACTAAAAGATATAATAGAGAAAAAACAGACCAAAATTCCAAGGACAACATTACAAATAACTCCCTAAACAGAACAGGCAAGAAAACAGCCAACAAATGAGGAAAAACATCAAGTAAATAACACGACTAGCATAAGCCAACATATAACCATGATAACCATTAATGTAAATGGCCTCAACTCAAAAGTCAAAAGGAAAAGATTGGAAGAGTGGATTAAGGAACACAATCTAATGATATGCTGTATACAGGAAACACATTTTACTCAAAAAGAAATCCACAGGGTGAACGTGAAAGGTAGGAAAACAATTCTCCATGCAACAGGTCCCCAGAAAAAAGCATGGGTAGCTATTATGTTGGCAAACAATGTACACTTCAAAGCAAAAACAATCAAAAGAGATGAAGAAGGACATTACATACTAGGTAGGGGAAAGGTGCAAGAGGAAGAGGTAACAATCCTAAACATTTAAGCAGCAAACAATGGAGCACCTAACTTTACACGTGAAATCTTAACAGACGTAAAAAATCAAATAACTAATAACACTATTGTAATAGGGGAACTAAACACCCCTCTGACGCAAAGAGACAGGTCAACCGGACATAAACTCAGCAAAGAAATAACAGACCTGAACCAAAAGTGTGAATAGATGGACTTAGTAGATGTATACAGACTGTTCCACCCCACAACATCAGAATACACATTTATCTCAGCTGAACATGGGTCTTTCTCCAAAATAGACCACATTATAGCCCAAAAAGCATATCTACCTAAATGCAAAAGATATGAAATTATCCCATGCACACTATCAGACCACAGTGCAATAAAATTGGAAATTAATGAGAAAGAGAACTCCAAAAACAATATAAACACGTGGAGAGTAGACAGCAACCTCCTGAATAACCAATGGGTCACACAAGAAGTTAAAGAAGAAATTAAAAATTGCCTACAAATAAATGAAAACGCAAGTACAACCTACCGGAATCTGTGGGATGCAATGAAAGCAGTCCTCAGAGGGAATTTATAGCAATGAAATCATATACAAAGAAAATAGAAAGAAAGCAAATAAATAACCTAATGATACACCTCAAACTCTTAGAAAAAGAGCAACAAGCCAAACCAAGAGCCCAAAGAAGGCAGGAGATTATAAAACTCACGGCAGAAATTAATGCAATTGAGATGAAGAAAACTCTACAAAAAATTAGTGAATCAAAGAGTTGGTTCTTCGAAAGAAGAAATAAAATTGATAAACCCCTAGCCGACCTTATCAAAAAAAGAAGGGAAAGATCTCATATTCATGCAATAAGGAATGAAAAGAAAGAAGTCACTACAGATCCAAAAGAAATACAAAAGATCATTAATACCTACTTTCAAATTCTGTATTTCCATAGGATAGAAAACACAGAAGAATTGCACAAATTCCTAGAAAGGTACAAATTGCGAAAATTGAATCAGGAAGACATAAAAATCCTGAACAACCCAATATGAATTGGTGAGATTGAAAACGTCATTAAGAACTTACCAACAAAGAAAAGCCCAGGCCCTGATGGATTCATAGCAGAATTCGATAAAACATTTAGAGAAGATCTAATGCCAACACTCCTCAAACTCTTCAATGAAATCAAAAAGGAAGCAACTCTCCTCAACACATTTCTGGATGCAAGTATTATACTGATACAAAAACCAGAGAGAGACCCAGCCAAGAAAGAGAGCTACAGCCCAATCTCTCTCATGAACATAGATGCAAAGATACTCAACAAAATACAGGCAAATGATTACAGCGAATCATAAGGAAAATTATACACCACGACCAGGTAGGATTCATTCCAGGAATGCAGCGATGGTTCAATATTCGCAAATCAATTAATGTAATACACTATATTAATACAGTCAAAGACAAAAACCACATGATCATCTCAATAGATGCAGAGAAGGCTTTCGATAAAGTCCAACAAGCATCCATTTTAAAAACCTTAGAAAAAATAGAAATAGATGGCCTCTACCTCAATCTGATCAAAGCCATCTACCACAAAAAACAGTTAACATCATACTAAATGGACATAAACTGAAATCTTTCACTTTAAAGTCAGGAACAAGACAAGGATGTCCATTGTCAGCACTCCTATTTAACATAGTTCTGGAAGCACTAGCCAGAGCAATCAGACAAGAGAGAGAAATAAAAGGAATAAGGATAGGAAAGGAAGAAGTCAAATTATCACTATTTGCAGATGACATGATACTATACATGGAGGACCCCAAAAACTCCACAAGAAAACTCCTGGAATTAATTGACAAATTCGGCAGCGTAGCCGGATAGAAAGTCAACACCCAAAAATCAAGAGCATTCCTATACACGAACAACAAACAGACTGAGAGATAAATTGAGGAAACCATACCCTTTACAATAGGAACCAAGAAATTGAAATACTTAGGAATCAATCTAACAAGGAATGTGAAAGATTTATTCAGTGAAAACTACAAGACTCTGAAAATGGAGATTGAAGAGGATTTCCATAAATGGTACAACATACCCTGCTCATGGTTAGGAAGAACTAACATTGTAAAAATGGCCATACTACCAAAACTGTTGTACAGATTCAATGCAATTCCCATTAAACTACCATTAGCATACCTCACAGATCTAGAGAAAATATGCCTCAAATTCATCTGGAACCAGAAGAGACCCAGAATAGCAAAAGCAATCCTGGGCAATAATAAGGACAAGTCAGGCGGAATAACAATCCCTGACTTGAAATTATACTACAAAGCTACTGTAATAAAATCAACCTGGTACTGGCTAAAAAACAGACCTGAGGATCAATGGAACAGACTGGAAGATGCAACAATAATGAAAAACCCACCCAGCTACCTAATATTTGACAAAGGTGTCAACGAAATCCACTGGAAAAAAGAAGGCCTGTTTAATAAATGGTGCTGGAAAAACTGGCTTGCCTCTTGCCAAAAACTGAAAATAGACCCCAGTCTATCACCATGCACCAAACTCAGGTCAAAATGGATCACAGACCTCAATATTAAAACAGAAACTCTAAATCTATTGGAAGAGAAAGTAGGTAAAAATATTGAAGACATAGGAGTAGGCAGAGAGTTCATGAACATAAATGAAACTGCAAGGGAAACACTTCAAAGAATCAATATTTGGGACCTCATTCTACTGAAAAGTTTTTGTACATCTAAAGAAATCACCAGCAAAGTAAAAAGAAAACCCACAAATTGGGAAAAAGTCCCAGCTGGCTGTCCCTCAGACAAAGGTCTTCTATGTAGAACATACAAAGAATTAAAAAACGTGTGCTTGTCCAAATTCAAAGACCCAATCCTGAAATGGGTATCTGAGATGAATACACACTTCTCAGACAAAGAAATAAAAATGGCAAATAAATATATGAGAAAATGTTCCACATCCTTGGTCATTCGAGAAATGGAAATAAAAGCAACATTGCGATTTCATCTCACCCCAGTAAGACTCGCCAGTATGAAAAGGTCATCCAATAACAAATGCCGGCGAAGATGTGGAGAAATAGCGACTCTATTACACTGCTGGTGGGAATGCAGACTGGTGCAACCACTGTGGAGAGCTGTTTGGAGATTTCTCAGCCATCTAGGTCTAGAGGTTCCATTCAAACCAGCTATTCCTCTTCTGGGTATTTTCCCAGAAGATCTGAAAACATCATATCACTCTGATATATGTGCATCCATGTTTATAGCGGCACAATTTGTAATAGCTAAAATGTGGAAGCAACCCAAGTGTCCATGCACAGAAGACTGGATTAAAAAATTGTGGCATTTTTATATAATGCAATATTATTCAGCTATAAAGAAAGACAGTTTTGGGTACTTTGTAGGCAAGTGGTCAAAACTGGAGTCCATACTCATAAGTGAAATAAATCAGCGGTACATGTGCAGGCAACGTATAGTATCGCTAGTGTAAAAACCTGAGGGTAGGAATACAAAGTAAGAGACATGAATGCAATCTGTTCAAAAACAAAAAACAGATGAGATGAGGGAAAAGAGAAAAGAAAGAGACAAAAATATATGTAGGTATATACGAATATACATATATGCAGGAGGGTTAACATGGTTCTACTATTGTATTATATCACTTAATGCTAAGCAATAATTGATGACGGCTTATTTGATCAATCTTGTATGTCTGTATGTTTTATCCTGAACACACACTTCAAAGGTATCAATATTGAAAGCAGCAATTATTGGTGGTTTTTTTTTGTTTGTATTTTTTTTCCCCTTTGGTTTTTTGTTTTTTGTGTTCTTCTTTTGTTGAGAGGATTAATTGTCTGTCCAAGTTTGCATGTCTATATCTGGGTTTATATATATACACTTCGAAGATATCAATGGGTAAAGCAACAACCACTGTTGAATCCATGTCACCTTGTCTGTACATCAGTTTTCATTGTACTGTTTTTGATGCGAAAAAAAAAATCCAATATCAAATGCTGGCTAGGCTGTGGAGAAATCGGAACTCTTCTGCACTGCTTGTGGGAATGCAGACTGGTGAAACCACTGTGGAGATCTATTCGAAGATTCCTCAGAAAACTAGGTCTAGAGGTGCCATGCAACCCAGCTATTCCCCTTCTGGGTATTTTACCAGAAGATCTGAAAACATCATATCACCGTGATATATGTGCACCCATGTTTATAGCAGCACAATTTGTAATAGCTAAATCATGGAAGCAACGTAAATGTCCATTCACAGAGGACTGGGTGGAAAAACTGACATTTTTAGACAATGGAATATTATTCAGCTATAAAGAAAGATAAACTTGACACTTTTATAGGCAAATGATCACAGTTAAAGACCATACTCATAAGTGAGGTAAATCAGATGTGCATGTGCAAACAGTGTACTATATCATTAGTTTAAAAACCTGAAGGTGAGAATATGAATTGGGAAGTATAAAGGGAGACTGCTCAAAGGTGAAGTGCAGTTGGGATAAAGAGAAGGAGAAAGGAAAGAAGGGGACAGCAGTGTAAGTATGTATATATATATGCAAGATGGCTGGCATGTTTGCACTACTGTCTCATGTTGCTTTGATGTAAGAAACAGTCAATGAGTATTTGTTTAATCAATCTTGTATGTCTATTTGTATTATCCTGAGCATACAATTTGAAATTATCATTGTGTAATACAACAAACATTGTTAATCTCCCGCCACCTTACCTGTAATTCAGTTTTTGTACTGTTCTTGTGATACTTTGTGTCTGTTTGCTAATGTTTTTATTCTTTTACTTAAAAAAATAAAATTGTATTTAGTATAATGTAAAAAAATAAAATGAAAAAATCAGCCCATGTAGTAAATGGCCTTTTTAGGGCAGAAAATATTCTGGAGCATCTTCAGGTCTGTGGTGGAGGTGTAGCAGATGTCTGACAAGGCCAAGTTATGGAGGAAGATGTACATGGGGGTGTGGAGGCGAGGAGCAGAGACAATCAGTGTGATGATGGCCAAATTGCCAGACATGCTGATTGTGCACATGAGTAACAGGAGAAGAAAGAGTGGGATCTTCACTTCTGAGTGTGCAAAAATGTCTGTGAGAATAAAATGAGACACACTGGTGCATCTGGTATTGTCCACATGTTGCTGTAAGAAACAAAAGCGTTATTTTTTACACTTGGAAATATGAGCAGGCCGTTTAGTTAGTCTCGCTGATGTGTCTCGGTATAAACTAGAGACGGTGCTGATAACAGGATCAAGTGCTTAATAATTCCCCAAAATAATGTAGTTTTTAAATTAATGTCATCAGAGTGGGTGAAGAGCTCGGCCCACAGAGAAACAACTGGGCGGTCCCTTTGCCCGCACGGAACGCTGGGTATGGGAGCTGCGCACACGCCCCAACCTGGATCTCTGAGTCAGGGAGGAGCTAGGACCACAAAGCTCATCTGAGCAGCCTTTTGAGTGGAAATCTTGGCAGAAAGCTTAAGGGACATTCTCCCGAAGAGAAGGAGGCCATTGGAGCAGCCTTTGCAACGGACCTTTGCCTAGTGAGCTGCCTGGGTAATTTATAGCTCAATACTTTGAATCTGATATCCAAAATGGGAAGACAGAAGAACAAAACGCAGTCTCAGAACTCAACCCCACCCAGAACAAATCCTGGATGTGATGACATAGGGGAACTAGGAAGCCACATACCTGCAAGTTCTGAAACGATTGCATTTGAAATAAAGAAACATCTCCATCTGGCCATAGAAGAAACTAAAGCAGAAATAAGCCACATACCTGCAATTTCTGAAACGATTTCGTCCGAAGTAATGAAACAACTCCATCAGGACATAGAACAGATTAAAGCAGAAATAAGTCACATAGTTGCAATTTTGGAAAAGATCACATCTGTAGTAAAGAAAGAACTCCATCAGGCCACAAAAGAGATTAAAGCAGAAATAATCTCTCAGACAAAAAATGAGGTGAACACTATAATGGAAGAAATGTTCTGCACAAATAGAGAAGAAATAGATAAAAGAACAGAAGAAAATAGGAAACAAATGGAAATGTTACAAGAGCAATTTAGGAATGAATTACCAAAAACGAAACAGGTCCAAAGTAATTGCCAGGAATTAAAAACTTCCATTGAAAGCTTGCAAAACCTCTTAAATGAAGCAGAAGATAGAATTTCAGATCTTGAAGACAGCATGGCAGCTAATGAGCGTGAAAGGAAGGATCTCTTAAAGTCATCAAGGACCCAAGAAAAATCAATCCAACAGCTGCAAGATGAGGCAAAAAGAAATAATATCCGAGTAATAGGAATCAGTGAAACAGCAGGAGACAACACAAATGATATAAAAAGAATATTTGTGGAAATCATAGCAGAAAATTTCCCAAACATGGTAAAAGATACTGAAGTACAGTTAATCCAGGCATATAGAAACCCAACGAGCCATAACCCAAATAAACCCACACCCAGACATACAATAGTCAAGATCCCAGACACCTAGCAAAAGAACACAATATTAAAAGCTGCTAGAGAAAAGAAACAGACCACCTATAAAGGAAAGCCCATCAGAATTACAGCAGACTTATCAACGGAAACCATGAAATCAAGAAGAGCTTGGAGCGAGGTATTACAGATTCTGAGACAAAACAGCTTCCATCCCAGACTGATGTATACTGCAAAATTATCCTACCAATTCAAGGGAGAAATAAAATACTTCCATGACAAAGAACAACTGAAGAACTTCATGAGCAGCAAACCAGCTTTGCAAAAAGCACTAAAAGATATCCTAGACAGAGAAAAAAGTGAACACAACCTCAAGAACAACAATCGAAGAGAACCCTCAAACAGAACAAGTAAGTAAACAGATAGCAAAAGTAGGAAAGCAACAACAAGTAAATAGCATGACTAGAATAAACCAACATATAACCATTATAAAAATTAATGTAATTGGCCTCAATTCACCAGTAAAAAGGAAAAGAATGGCAAAGTGGATTAAGGAACACAATCCAACAATATGCTGTATACAGGAAACACATTTTACTCAAAAGGAAATCCACAGGCTGAAAGTAAAAAGATGGAAAAAATTCTCCATGCAACAGGTTCCCAGAAAGAATCAGGGGTAGCTATTATATTTGCAGACAATGAAAACTTCAAACCAAAAACAATCAAAAGAGATAAAGAAGGCCGCTACATACTACCTAGGGGAAAGCTGCAAGAGAAAGAAGTAACAATCCTAAACATTTATGCAAGAAACAATGGAGCACCAAACTTTACAAGTCAAATCTTAACAGACGTGAAAAATCAAATAATTAATAACACTATTGTAATAGGGGACCTAAACACCCCTCTGACGCAAAGAGACAGGTCAACCGGACAGAAACTCAGCAAAGAAATAACAGACCTGAATCAAAAGTGGGAACAAATGGACATAGTAGATGTATACAGAGTGTTCCACCCCATAACATCAGAATACACATTTTTCTCAGCTGCACATGGGTCTTTCTCTAAAATTGACCACATTCTAGCCTATAGAGCATATCTACCTAAATGCAAAAGAACTGAAGTTATCCCATGCATATTATCTGACCACAATGCAATGAAATTGGTGATTAATGAGAAAGAGACCTCGAAAAACTGCATAAATACTTGTAAATTAGACAACAACCTCCTAAATAATCAGTGGGTCACACAAGAAGTTAAAGAAGGAATTAAAAAATAACTACAAACAAATGAAAAGGCAAGTACAACCTCCCAGAATCTGTGGGATGCAATGAAAGCAGCCCTCAGAGGGAAATTTATAGCGATGAACTCATATATAAAGAAAACAGAAAGAGAGCAAATAAATAACCTAATGCTACACCTCAAAGTTTTAGAAAAAGAGCAACAAGCCAAAGCAAAAGCCCAAAGAAGGGAGATTATAAAACTGAGGACAGAAATTAATGCAATTCAGATTAAGAAAACTCTACAAAAAATAAGTGAATCAAAGAGTGGGTTTTTCGAAAGGATAAATAAAATTGATAAACCCCTAGCCTAAAAAAGAAGGGAAAGAACTCAAATTCATGCAATAAGGAATGAAAAGGATGAAATCACTACAGATCCCACAGAAATCCAAAAGATCATTAATACCTACTTTGAAAATCTTTACTCCCATAGGATAGAAAATTCAGAAGAAATGGACACATTCCTAGAAAGGTACAAATTACCAAAATTCAATCATGAGGACTCCAAAATCCTGAACATCCCAATATGAATTAATGAGATTAATAAGGTCATTAAAAACTTATCAACAAAGAAAAGCCCAGGCCCTGATGGATTCACAGCAGAATTCTATAAAAAATTCAGAGAAGATTTAATGCCAACACTCCTCAAAATCTTCAATGAAATTGAAAAGGAAGCAACTCTCCCTAATACATTTCTGCAGGCAAGTATTATACTGACACCAAATCCAGAGAAGGACCCAACCAAGAAAGAGAACTATAGGCCAATCTCTCTAATGAACATAGATGCAAAGATACTCAACAAAATACTAGCAAGGAGAATAAAGCGAATCATAAGGAAAATTATACACCATGACCAGATTGGATTTATCCCAGGAATGCAGGGATGTTTCAATATTCGCAAATCAATTAATGTAATACATCATATCAGTAAAGCCAAAGACAAAAACTACATGATCATCTCAATAGATGCAGAAAACGCTTTCGATAAAGTGCAACATGCATTCATGTTAAAAACCGTATAAAAAATAGGAATAGATGGCCTCTACCTCAATCTGATCAAAGCCATCTATGACAAACAACAGCCAACATAATACTAAATGCACAAAAACTGAAAACTTTCACTTCAAAGTCAGGAACAAGACAAGGATGTCCATTGTCACCACATCTATTCAAAATAGTTCTGGAAACATTAGCTAGAGTAATTAGACAAGAGAGAGAAATAAAAGGAATAAGGATAGGAAAGGAAGAAGTTAAACTATCTCTATTTGCAGATGACATGATTCTATACATGGAAGAACCCAAAAACTGCACAAGAAAACAGCTGGAAATAATTGACAAATTCAGCAGAGTAGCTGGATACATAGTCAACACCCCAAAATCAATAGCACCCCTATATACGAACAACAAACAGACTGAGAGAGAAATTGAGGATACCATAACTTTTACAATAGCATTCAAGAAATTGAAATATTTATGAATCACTCAAACAAAGAATGTGAAAAATTTATTCAGTGAAAACTACAGTAATCTGTCAAAAGAGATCGAAGAGGATTTCAATAAATGGAAAAACATCCCCTGCTCATTGTTAGGAAGAACCAACATTATGAAAATGGCCATACTAGCAAAACTGTTGTGCAGATTCAATGCAATTCCCATTAAACTACCATTAGCGTACATCACAGATCTAGAGAAAATATACCTTAAATTACTCTGGAACTAGAAGAGACCCAGAATAGCGAAAGCAATCCTGGGCAACAAGGACAAGTCAGGTGGAATCACAATCCCTGACCTGAAATCATACTACAAAGCTACTGTAATAAAATCAACCAGGTACTGGCTAAAAAACAGACCTGAGGATCAATGGAACGCCTGGAAGATGCAACCATAATGAAAAACATACTCAGCTACCTAATATTTGACAAAGGGGTCAACCAAACTCACTGGTAAAAAGACGGCCTGTTTAATAAATGGTGCTGGAAAAACTGGCTTGCCTCTTGCCGAAAACTGAAAATAGACCCAAGTCTGTCACCATGCACCAAAGTCAGTTCAAATTGGATCACAGATCTCAACATTAAAGCAGAAACTCTAAATCTATTGGAAGAGAAAGTAGGTAAAAATCTTGAAGACATAGGAGTAGGCAGGGAGTTCATGAACAAAAATGAAACTGCAAGGGAAACACTTCAAAGAATAATTGGGACCTCATCCAAAGTTTTTGCACCTCTAAAGGAATCACCAGCAAAGTAAAAAGAAAACCCACAAATTGGGAAAAAATTCTAGCTGGCTGTACCTCAGACAAAGGTCTTCTATCTAGAATATAGAAATAATTAAAAATCGTGTACCTGTCCAAATTCAAAGACCCAATCCAGAAATGGGCATCTGAGATGAATACACGCCTCTCAGACAAAGAAATACAAATGGCAAATAAATATATGAGAAAATATTCCACATCTTTAGTCATTCAAGAAATGCAAATAGAAACAACATTGAGATTTCATCTCACCTCAGTAAGGTTGGCCAGTATTAAAAAATCACCCAATAACAAATACTGGCAAGGTTGTGGAGAAATAGGGACTCTACTGCACTGGTGGTGGGATTGCAGACTTGTGAAACCAGTGTGGATAGCAGTTTGGATATTTCTCAGCAAACTAGGTCTAGAGGTTCCATTCAACCAAGCTACTCCCCTTCTGGATATTTTCCCAGAAGATCTGAAAACATCATATCACTCTGATGTATGTGCACCCATGTTTATTGCAGCACAATTTGTAATAGCTAAATCATGGAAACAATCCAAATGTCCATCCACAGAGGACTGGATTAAAATACTGTGACATTTTTATATAATGGAATATTACTCATCTATAAAGAGGGACAGATTTGGCGCCTTTTAGGCAAATGATCAGAATTAGACACCATACTCAGAAGTGAAATAAATCAGAGGTACATGTGCAAGCACCGTATTGTGTCACTGGTGTAAGAACCCGAGGATGGAAATATAATCTAAAACACATGAAGGAAATCTGTTCAAAATAAGGAACAGTTGGGATGAGGGAAAGGAGAAAAGAAAGAGGCAAAATTGTATGTATGTATGTATGTACATATATACATATGTGCAGGATGGCCAACATGGTTCTACTATTGTCTTATGTCACTTAATTGTAAGGAATAGTTGATGACTGGTTGTTTGATCAAACATGTATATCCATATTTGTTTTCCTGAGTATACACTTTGAAGTTATCAATATGCAATGCAGCAACTATTGTTGGTTTCCTGTTGCTTTGTGTATAATTCAATTTTGATTATACTGTTATAGTGCTACTTTCTGTCTCTTTGTTAATGCTTTCCTCTGTTTTTGTTGATGTAGTTATTTTTCTCTCACACTTTAAAAAACGTTATATAAAAAAACGAAAAAGGAAGGAAGGGATAATTATCTATGTATGTATGTAAGTATGTATGTGTATGCAACATATCTAACTTAGTTGTACTACTCACTTAGGTCACTTTATTTTAAGGAGTAGTTGATGTTTATTTGTTTGATCAATTTTGCATGTCCATATCTGTCTTCCTGAGTATACACTACGAAGTTATCAATATGTAATGCAACAACCATTGTTGATTCCCTGTCATCTTGTCTGTAACTCAGTTATGAATGTACTAGTCTTATGCTACTTTGTGTCTGTTTGTTAATATGGTTTTGTTCTTTTACTTTTAAAATAAAAGTGAAAAAAAATAAATTAATGTCATGACTGTCATCATAATTAACATTTACAGAAGACTTATCTTGAATCAAGGACTTTGCTATATTATCACATTTAAATTAGACAAAACTCTAGAAAGGCAGGGTTATCATTGTCATTATTATTTCACTGGTTTTACAAATTTAAAAAGTGAGGTGTCAAAAGTTTAAGCTCATAAAGAGCAAAACTCTGTATTTAAGTCATTTATATCTGGATCCAAATTCTGTACTCTTAGCCGCTATACAACAAGACTCTAAATTAAAACCTAGACATCTTACTCATAGCAATAGACTTACTGATGACCTACATAGCCAACAGGTCTGCCCCCTGAAGGGGTGTCAGAATTAATTTGGTTCAGCCACATTCATTTTAGGGAATGCATTCAAGGGTAAACTCGCTGGTGCCCATACATTTCTCAGACTACACATTGAAAAATTTCCAGATTGTTAATTTCTGTTAATCTATTTTCTAAACTGATCCTGTCATCAAGGTGTCTCTTTACCAAGTCCCCTATGCATATATGAAATAAAGTTGATGCTAGTTTAGACTTACTCTAGTAATAAATAATAGTTCTGGATATATGGGATAATTTTAGAAAAAGAAAATATTCTTGCATTAGATGTCTTTACAGAAAACTTTAACTCACCACTTTGAATCTTTAGGTTCCATATCTATTGATTTAACAATCGGGCTGGGGATATAGCTCAGTGGAATAAGCGCTTGCCTAGCAAGCGCAGGGTCCTGAGTTCGATCCCCAGTACCGCAAAAAAAAAAAAAAAAAAAACAATCATGCATTGAAAATATTTTTTTTAAGTTCCAGAATGTTCCAAAAAACATAACTTGACTTTGATATGTGCCAAATATTATATGAAATCCATGAAAATGATTTATAGGCATTGTATTAGGTATCATAAATATTCTATACATGATCTATACAGGAGGTATGCATAGGCTATATGAAAATACTATTTTCCTCAAAATCTTATGCAAGGAACATAAGCATCTGAAGATTTTGGTATTCACAGGGCATACTAGTGTGTATCTGCCATGAATACCAAAGGATGACTATATTTAGACTTGATAATTATTTTTGAAAATTGTGGTATCATAGAAAATTACTATTTTTAGTAGGTCAAAGTATGTGAGTATCATTAACTTCTATTTTTGTGGCTCATGATATGTGAATATTGCAACTTCATATAATTGAAACTAACACTAATATAATTTTGGCTAGTTAGTTGGACTAGCAATTTTTTTTTCCTGATTATGTTTAACACAAAATTTTATAGTCACAAGAAATTTGAAAGTGATGTTAATTTTATATTCTTCATTGTAAAAAGTAAGATATAAGAGACTTTCAGCATAAAAATAATTACAGCAAGATAAAATCTGAAAAGGAATGGAAGTAAAAGTTTAGTCAAAAGGAAATCATATAAGACTTACAGCTATTAAGAGTCATCTTGTTCTTACATTTTAAAAGTAGATGGTGTCAGTGTCAGGTCGCTATAATGTTTAGATGCCTTTTAAAACATTTTAAGAAATAATGCATTTTTGTCTTAAAAGTACAATATACATTGTATTATAGTCTCACAGCTATTTAAACACTTGATGAATGATTTTATGGGTAGGTTTTAAACGTGCATACATTTTCATCAAGGGGCATATGAGGAAAAACTAGAAACACCATAGATCTGACCCAAACTCTACATCAGTGCCCAATCCCTCAGAACTTAGGGGAACCACTTTCCTTCTTTATCTGGAAAATGGGAAGAATAATTCCTGCTTTCAACACCAATGCTTTATAAAAATAAATAGAAGAGACTGTAGACATGAAAACCTTTAAAAGTCCTATGAAACAATGAGAAGTAGAGGAGGTCTTTGTATAACACAACTAAGTCATTCTCTGAATTTCCTTATTTAATGTTTATTCCCAGAAATGGGGAGAAAGTCTGGATCAGTTGTTAAGAGAAAAAAATGGACAACTATGTTCAGGGGATGATTTCTGGATTATCTAGATTTGACTCCTCATAAATATCTCCCCTAATGATTGAAGCTCCTTGAAATTCATCAGATATGTGTCTGACTCAGGGAAATTTTCCCTGAAAGAGATGACTCTTGAGTGTGTAAATCATCCATACATTTTGTGCATAGGTTCCAGCGGGGAGGGTGACAGCATATCTAAAGATGGTAGAGGGAAGAAACTGTGAAGAAAGAGAAAAACAAAAGATGTCTTAAACAGTCAAAAACAAACTGTACAATGCTCACATTATTGTCCAATGGATCAGTTTTGTAAAAGAAGGTCCTGCCTCCAGAAATTACTGAGAAGGAGGAGTTTTCTGATTGTCCAGAAACTGCTGCATGCAGAGGTGTAGCCCTCTGAAAGCAGATCTTCACCATTCTCTGGACTCTAGGATGGACTGGACTGGGTTAGTCCTGAATCTTCCATCCTCTTTCAGGCAGTTTGTGTCATCTCGCCTTGTTTTGACAGCAGCACAGAGCCAGTCACCCAAGAAGACCAAGGAAGTCACCCAGCACAAGAGGAAGAAAAGCATCACGCAGAGGTTAGGGGGTAACACTGTGGACTCCTGGTGGTGTTTCTGCTTGTTAGGGGCAGGAGGACAGGACTGGAAAAGTCTCTGAAAGTTGAGGCTTTAATCACATCCTTCAGCATGGATTCTATCGTTCTCAGTAGCAAGGAGTCTCCTGTGTGTCACTGTCCAATCCTGTTCTCTAGGGACTGGAACCTATGGGGCAGGGTTTCCCATGTCAGTACTAGTGATTATAGGTTGGCAGCTCAGCTGATCCCAGAAGAGTGGCCAGGACCTGGGAGATTGGCCTGGATGGGGGGGCTTACTGTGAGTGCTCTAAACTTAGATCCTGAGAAAGAAGCTCACAAGAACTCAGATACCACCAAAGCAAAGATGAGTCTCACCTTCTCTGAGTCCTCAGAATTGCAGCCTCTTGTTTTCGTTTCTTTTAAGCAACATGTGGGAGACCGCTGAGAGACCTGCAGTCTGCATCCATCTTGTACTGCTGAAAGACCTGTGGTCGGCATCCATTTTGTAAACTACCTGCCATCTTGAGAGTTAAGATCCAGTTTCCATATATGGTCAGTTTCCTGTAGTTTCCATGTATGGTTAGTTTCCTGTGACTTCTATATATGGTCAATTTCCTGTTAATTACGTAATATCACCTGATGCTCTGACCACCCTCGCGTGATAGCTGGACCTCCCTCCGTTGCCTAGTTACCCGCTGACGTGAATCCCCACTCCCACACTGTATATAAACCCAAGCTTTCTGCTCAGTAAATGAGACTTGATCAGACTCCTGTCTTGTCTCCATTTCTTGTGTCCCTCTTGTCTCTTTTTCATCCCACTCCCCCTCTAGAGCCTTTGTTGACTACCCGCGGATCAGGACAGCAACACTTACTTATTATTTTTAAAATTAGATGTGAAACGTACACCCAGTAAAAAGCAAAAAGGCAAGGCTTTGTCTCACCCGCCTCACTCTCTCCAAGGGTAATCACTCTTGATAGTCTAATATGTAACCATACGGATACATTTCTATGACCAAGTGAACATGTGTATATAAAATTGTACTGTTACAAAAAAATGTGAACCTTTGTTTCCTTTTGAATTTTTTATTTTAAAAAATAAAAGAACAAACACATATTAACAGACATCCATTTACAAATAGCACAAGAAAAATACAAGCAGTACTGAATTACAGACAAGTTAAGAAATTAACAGTGGTTGTTGTATTACATATTACAAAGAAGTTATTCAGAAAAACAAATATAGACGTGCAAGGTTGATCTAATAATTAATCATTAATTGTTCCTTTCAATAAAAAAATAGAAGTCAGTAGCACAACTATGTTAGCAATTCTATATATTCATATATACATAAATTTCCCCTTCTTTCATTTCTCTTTTCTCTCATCCCAGCTGCATTTTACTTTTGAGCACTTAACTTTTGTTTCACAATGTCTGTCATACCTCCTTATTTTTATTCACTCTTTCAGGTTCTTACTCTAGTGAGACAATACACTGCTTACATGTGCAGGTCTGATTTATTTCACTTATGAGTATGATCTCTAGTTGTGATCATTTATCTATAAAAGCCTCGTTTGTTTCTTTATAGCTGAGTAATATTCCATTATATAAAAATGCTATAATTTGTATTCAGTCCTCAGTGGATGGACATTTGCATTGCTTCCATAATTTGGCTTTTATAAATTGGGCTGCTATAAACATGGGTGCACATATATCACTGTGATATGATGTTTTCAGATCTTCTGGGAAAATACCCAAAAGGGGAATAGCTGGGTTGGCTGGGACCTCCAGACCTAGTTTGCTGAGGAATCTCTAAACTGATTTCCACAGTGGTTTCACCAGTCTGCATTCCCACCAGCAGTGGAGAAGAGTTCCTATTTCTCCACAACCTCACCAGCATTTGTTACTGGTTGATTTCTTAATGCTAGCCATTCTTATTGGGGTCAGATGAAATTTCAGTGTTGTTTTAATTTGCATTTCTTGAATGGCTAATGATGTTGAACATTTTCTCATGAATTTTTTTCCATTTGTATTTGCTTATCTGAGAAGTCTGTATTCATCTCAGATGCTCCTGTTTTATTGGGTCTTTGAATTTTGGGGTGCTGATGTTTTTTAATCCTTTATATGTTGTAGATACGAGTTGTTTGTCCAAGACACAGTTGACTAGAATGTTTTCCCAGTTTGTGGGTTTTCTTTTTACTCTGCTGGTGATTTATTTAGATGTTCAAAAACACCTTAAATGTTCAATAAGATGAGATTCCAGTTGTTGATTCTTTGAAATATTTCCCATATGGTTTGGCTTTTGTTCATGAACTCTGTGCCTATTCCTATGCTTTCAAGATTTTTAGCTGCTTTCTCTTCCAGTAGATTTAGTGTTTCTGTTTTAATATTTAGATCTGTGATCCATTTTGACTCACATTTAGTGCATGGTGATAGATATGGGTCTAGTTTCATAATTCAGCATGTGCAGAGCCAGTTTTCCCAGCACCATTTATTAAAGAGGCTATCTTTCTTCCAGTGAACTTCTTTGGCCCCTTTGTCAACGATATGGTCGCTGAGTGTGTTTGTGGTTTTGGCTGCATCTTCCAGTCTTTTCTATTGGTCCTCATGCCTGTTTTTTTTTTTGCCAATACCATGCTGATTTTATCACAGTGGCACTGCAGTATAATTTCAAGTCAGGGATTGTGATGCCACCCGCCTTTGTCTTTGTTGTCCAGCATTGCTGTTGCTATTCTGGGTCACTTCTGGTTCCAGATGAATTTTTGGAATGTTTTCTCTAGATCTGTGAGGTATGCAAATTGTATTTCAATGGGAATTTCAATGAATCTGTACAACAGTTTTGGCAGTAAGGTCTCTTTCAGTGTTGGTTCTTCCTACTCATGAGCAAGGAATATTTTTCCATTTACTGAAATCCTCTGCTATCTCTGAGTGTGTTTGTTTGTGTATAGGAAGACTATTGATTTTTGAGTGTTGTCTTTGTATACAGCTATGTTACTGAATTTGTTGATTTATTCTAGGTATCTTCTAGTGGAGTTCTTGGGGTCTTCTATGTAGAGCATCATGTCATGTGCAAATAAAGATAATTTCACCTTTTCCTTTCCTATTCTTATTCCTTTTATATCTCTCTCTTATCTAATTGCTCTGGCTAAAGTTTGTAGAAGTATGTTGAATAGGAGTGTTAACAGTGGACATCATTGTCTTGCTCCTGATTTTAAAGTGAAAGCTTTCAGATTTTGCCCATTTATTATGATAATGGCAGTTAGTTTGTTATAGATGTCTTTGATCAGATTTTGGTAAAAACCATCGATTCCTATTTTCTGTAGGGTGTTTATAATGAATGTATGTTGGACTATGTCAAAAGCTTTTTCTGCATCTATGGAGATGATTATGTGGTTTTCCTTCTTTGACTGTGTTGACATGGTGCATTACATTGATTGATTTGTGTATATTATACCATCCCTGCATCCCTGGGGATGAATCCTACTTGGTCATCGTGCATTATCTCCTTGATGATTTGCTGAATTCTGTTTGCTAGTATTTTATTGAGTATCTTTGCATCTATGTTCATTAGGGAAATTGACCTATAGTTCTTTTTTTGGTTGGATCTTTCACTGGTTTTGGTATCAATGTAATACTTGCCTCTGGAAATGAGTTAGGGAGAATTGCTTCCTTTTCAATTTCATTAGAGTTTGAGAAGTCTTGGCATTAAATCTTCTCTCAATGTGTTGTAGAATTCAGCTGTGAATCTATCAAGACCTGGGCTTTTATTTATCAGTAGGAATTTTAACCACATTTTTAATTTCCATAATTGATTTTGGGTTATTTAAGAATTTTACATCTTGATTCACTTTTGGTAATTCATACTTACCTGGTATTGTGTCCATTTCTTCTGTGTTTTCTAGCCTATGGAGTAAAGTTTTTAAACCAGGTATTGATGAGCTTTTGAATTTCTATAGTATCTATATTGATATCACCTTTTTCATTCTTTATTGCATGAATTTGCGTCTTTTCTTTCCTTTTTAGATAAGGTTGGCTAGGGGTTAATCAATTTTATTTTTTATTTCAAAGAACCAACTCTTTGATTCATTTATTTTTTGTAGTGTTTTCTTCATCTCAATTGCATTAATTTATGCCCTTAGTTTCATAATCTCCTTCCTTCTGTGGGCTTTTGGTTTGACTTGTTCTTCTTTTTCTAGAAGTTTGAGGTGTAGCATTAGGCTATTTATTTGCTCTCTTTCTGTTTTCTTTATACTTGAGTTCATCACTATAAATTTCCCTCTGAGGTCTGCTTTCCTTGCATCTAACAGATTGTGGGTTGTATTTGCATTTTCATTTGTTTGTAGGTACTTTTTAATTACTGCTTTAATTTCTTGTGTGACCCCTTGGTTATTCAGGAGGTTTTTGGCTAATTTCCAAGTGTTTATGGGGTTTTGGGAGTTCCCTTTATCATTAATTTTCAATCTCATTGCATTGTGGTCAGATAATATGCATGGGATAATACCAATTCTTTTGCTTTTAGGTAGGTATGCTGCATGGACTAGAATGTGGTCTATTTTAGAGAAAGACCCATGTGCACCTGAGAAAAATGTGTATTCTGATGTTGTGGGGTGGAGCACTCTGTATATATCTACTAAGTCCATTTGTTTGCACCTTTGGTTCAGGTCTTTCATTTCTTTGTAGAGCTTTTGGCCAGATGACATGTGTTTTTGTGTTAAAGTGGTGTTTAGGCCCCCTATTACAAGAGTGTTATTAATTATTTGATTTTTCATGTCCGTTAAAATTTGACTTATAAAGTTTGTTGCTCCAGTGGTTGGTGCATGAACGTTTAGGATTGTTATCTCTTCCTGTTGCAGCTTTCCCCTAACTAGTATGTAGTGGCCTTCTTCATCTTTTTTTGTTGTTGTTGTTTTTGGATTGAAGTCTACATTATCTGCAAACATTATAGCCTCCCCTGCTTTTTTATGGGAACCTGTTGCATGGAGAATTGTTTTCCATTCTTTAACTTACAGTCTGTGGATTTTTTTTAGTAAAATGTGTTTCCCATATACAGCATATTGTTGGATTTTGTTTCTTAATCCACTCTGCCAGTCTGTTTCTTTTGACTGGTGAATTGAGGCCATTTACGTTAATGGTTTTAACTGTTATATATTGGCTTATTCTTATTATGCTATTTACTTGTTGTTGCTTTCCTATTTTTGTTATCTGTTTACTTGCTTGTTCTGTTTGAGGGTTCCTTTCTATTGTTGTTCTTGAGATTGTGATCTCTTTTCTCTGTCAAGAATTTCTTTTAGTCAGCACTACTTTTTTAATACCATGAATTGCAGGATCTTTGTATCCTTAATTGTATATCCTCTGTTGTTTTTCTTTTTCTGAGGAAAGGTCTTGATAAATTTCCAAGGCCAATGTTGAATTTATAATCCTCTTGCTTCAGCCTCCCAAATTACTGAGATTACAGGAGTGAGTCAGCATACCCAGAAAAGGATTTAAGATGTGTTGTGTACTTATATCAACTCCCTGTGATGACTGTAATCATTATGTACGGCAAACATGTAGTAGTAAAAATAAAAAAGAAAATGAACTAAGCAATGCCAAAGACAAAAAAAAAAAAAGAAACATACAACTTAGGGAATTTCTGCAGAATTATACTGAGCGGAAAAACTATAATCTCCAAAAGCTTGCATATTATATTATTTCTTTCGTGTTACTCTCTTGAAATTACAAACTTATAAAAACAGAAAATGGATTACTTGTTTCCAGTGTTTACAGAGATAATGGAAGCAATTCTCATGAATTTAGATGCAAAAATCCTTTACAAAACACTAGTAAATTTAATCAACACTGTATAAAAGAATTATGCACCAAGACCGATAAGTAAGGTTAGTTCAACATTTGACAGTCAATGAAGCTGCTTTATCTTATCAGTAAGCAAAGATTAAAGTCATTAAGCTAGCAGAAAAATCATATAAAAGATGCATAAAAATTATTTCATAAAATACAGCACCCTTTTACATTAGAAACTCAATAAAAGAAGAGTAGATGGGTACTTACTCAATTTCATGTACAAAACAAGATAGCTGACATTGTATGTTGTGATGAGAAATTAGCAGCTTTCTTACAATATTGGAATAAGGCACAGATGTCCCCTGTAACCATTCTTTTTAAATCTCATCCTGGAAGTCTTAGCTAATGCAATAGGTCAGGAAAAGGAAACTAAAACTATATAGATCCAAGGAAGAAATAAAACCATCTTTCACTGCAGATGACATTAATCAATGTAGAAAATCCAGAACTTAATGAAAAATCCCTCTTGGGGGATACAAGGTTAATGCAAAAACATCCATTCCTTTCTTACATACCAACAATTAACAAGTGAAATTTGAAATTAAAAACACATCCCCATTTACATTAGCACCTGATGAAAATAATATAGGTATAAATGAAACAAAATACCTACCAAATATATAAGCAAAAATCTCAAAACTCCAACAAAAAACAACAGACAAACTATATAAGTGAAGATATATTCCGTTTTCTTGAATAACTAAATTTAGGATTATTACATTGTCAGTTCTTCCCAACTGGATCCACAGGTTCAGTGTAACCCAGACAAATTACTAACTAAAGTGGAAGCTGACAAGTTGTTTCTAAATTTTGGAAAGGCAAAGGCCTAGAATAGCTAACAGAATATTGAGAAGAAAAAGAAATTACTGAGACTCCCAAACTTTAAGATTGACTATACAGCTACAGTAATAAAGATAGTGTGCTATTAGCAAAATAAAAGCCAGATGGGTCAATGAAATAGAACAGAGAATCCAGAAATATGTCTACATAAACATAGTCAATTGGTTTTTGATATTTGAGCCAAATCAATACAATCGATAAAAAGTTTCTTAAACAAATTGTGCCGAACAATTTACATGAAAAAATAGAAATACACACAAACCTTACACTTCCCATTGAACATTCAAATGGGAAATTGTTCCACCCTAAAAGTGAATTATCAAGCCATGAAAAGATATGGAGAAGTCTTAAATGCATGTTACTAAGTGAAAGAAGCCCATTTAAAAAGCTATATGCTCTATTGTTCCAATTATATGTCCTTCTAGAAAAGGCAAAAATGTAAAGAAAGGAAAAGATCAGTGGTTACTAGCAGGTAACCAGGGAGATGACTCAATGGAGTACAGAGCATTTTTAAGGGAGTGAAACTCTTCTCTATGATGACATATTGGTAGATGCAAGTCATACGTTCTCCGAACTCACGTGAGTGCAGCACCAAGAGCAAACTGTAGCACAACCTACCAACTTCAAGTAATGGTGCCTTGTCAGTGGAGATTACTAAATTGTAATTTGTAAAGTTTATAGTAGGAGAGGCTGTACATTTTTACTGTCAAGTGATACATGGAGATTCTCTGAATGAATTTTGCTGTAAATCAAAACTTGTTCTGAAAACATAAAGTCTGTTGGAAAAGATTGTAACATTATCTCCTGCCTAAGTGTACAGACTGCCCTATACCTAAAATTTCAGATTTGCTGTTCCCTACAATTGCTGGACCAATTCCTTGGGAATATTAGTAGCAAGGAATTAATTCCCCCAAAGACAGACATTACTAACAAACACCAAATTTGCTCTTTTGACCCTTGTTTTGATACCTGAAATTGCAGAAAGATATTGCTGTCATCAAGCCAAGTAACTTAATTTCAGGGCAGCGTGATTTAGTCTGCTTTCTCTAGTTGTCTCACTAATTCTTGTCCATTCCATCTAAAAAAGAAGGAATGGCTGCAGACCATACAAGCAGGTACCTGATCAACTTCCTTTAAAAGCAAAATTTATTGTACATCACCAAAAGTCGTGCCTTGCTTTTTGTAAAAATTTACTTCGTACACTTCTAAAATCTTTTGAGGTTCTTCTCTATAAGAAGTCTTCCTAGTCCCTGGAATATTTTTGTGAGAGGCCCCAAGTTTTTAAAAAAACCTTTAAAATATCTATTGGCTTTTGCCTATGGCCATACCACCCTGAAAGTGCCTGACATTGTCTAAAACATCTATAGGTTTCACTACACATAGAAATAAAGAAGAAAATGCTTACCTGTCATTTCATTGCAAAATGATAACAATTTTTAACTTCTATGACTTCTTATAACACCAATTTACAACACTCTGATTTTTAAAACATTATTGCTTCAAAAATCTACAGCTCACTTGGTTTATCAACTTTTATTTTAGAAAATATTTTATGAAAGAACTTAGAAAATAAATCAAGAACTGAGTACAAAATTGGCACATAGTTGTCATTTAACATTACAATAAAAACTGCCTTATTAATAAAAGAAATGGAATAGTAAGGAAATGCCACAAATATATTAATCTCTCTCTTAAAGTCATTTTAAAACATTAGCCTCATGTATGCTATTGCCCTTCTTTCTAGGATCACCATAGTACAGAAATATATACTATATTTCTATAAAAGTATATATTTACTACATATAGTATATATACTATATTTAAATACTATATATATGTATATATGTATATAGTGTGAGAGAGAGACAGAGAGTGTGAGAGAGAGAACAGGTATTAGAATCATACTTACCTGGTTTGGCCAAATATTTACATTCTAAATCACAGTTTTCACAAGTCTGACTCAAGAATCTGATGTGAGGAACCATTAGGAACATTGTGGATGGTCATTGAATATTTTTCTTCTCATCCACACACCTCACTGCATGCCTGCGTCACTGGGTAGAATTTCTCAGTCCAGATCCTGATATCATAGATGCCAGTTCACTATTCTAAAATGCTGCTTCTGGCAATAAGGACGAGGACATGCCATTCTGCCGTTAGTAATGACTGTCTTACTGAGATCAGGTACATAAGTAAAGCAGAACTTCTGATTCCACAGGCTGACAAAGGAGTGAGATGTCATGTTGCATTACATGTCAACCTCAGAATCACTGAAGTAATGTGAGCACGGTTGATCAGGGCACCAAGATTAGGCATCGTCATTGTAGGAAGAACGTTTTACCACTGCCAAAAAGTTTAGCCAAAGCATCCTTTATGTCTTTATTCCTCAGGCTATAGATAAATGGATTTATCATAGGAACAATCACCATGTAGAGAATGGAAGCCCTGCTTTCCCTTTCTGTAGAGTAAGTTGATGGGGGAAGAAAATACACACCCATTAGCGACCCATAAAAGAGCAGAACAACTGTGAGATGAGAACCACAGGTAGAGAAGGCTTTCCATCGCCCGCCATGAGATGAGATGCCCCACACAGCCCAGGAAATACGGACATAGGAGAAGACAATCAGCAAGAGGGGCACAGTGAGGAACATCAAGCCCATGACGATGATCATCAGCTCATTAATGTGGGTATCAGAGCAGGCAAGCTTCAGTAGAACCCTAGGATCACAATAGAAGTGGGGGATTATGGTGGGGGCACAGAAAGCCACACGGGTCAGCAACAGTGTGTGCATTAGGGCAGGACAGTTGGTGAGCAACCAACACACACCCAGCAGTAGCGCACAGAGTTGAGGACTGAGGGTCAAGCTGTAATGAAGTGGATGGCAGATGGCCACAAACCGATCATATGCCATCACAGCTAGGAGGCAGTTGTCAAGACCACCAAACACAAGCAGAAAATAGAGCTGTGCAAGGCACCCAGAATAGGAGATGGTCTGACTCTGGGTATGAAGGTTGACCAGCATCTTCGGGATCGAAGCCGAACTGAAGCAGGCATCAGTTAATGATAGATTGGCCAGAAAGAAATACATGGGAGTGTGTAGGTGTGGGTCAGAGCAGATGGCCAGGATGATGAGCAGGTTCCCCACCATGGTGACCAGGTACATGCCCAGGAAGGTACCAAATAGAAGAGGCTGCTCCTCTAGCCGCTCAGAGAGTCCTAGCAGGAGGAAGTCTGAGGCAGGGGTTTGGTTCAGCTGGTTTGGTTTCCCCATCTTTTGTAGGTCTCATTATCTGTGCAAATAAAACATCTGCATTTTTTGTAGTTTTCATTATCTGTGTAGACAAAACACATCCATGTGTCTGTACATAAATATTGGATCATATTATAGACATATATCTGTATGGTCAGGACTAATCTGAAGAAAAAGAATATATGATCCTCCCAGTAAGAACCTCAGGTTCTCACTGCAGGTACAGGCATATGCCCATGAGACATTCACAGAACAGTTAAGACCACTGTCTTAATAATATGTCAAATAAAGTTGTACTTTCTATGCAATAATAGGATGAAGAGAAAAGACGTCGCTTTCATCACCAAGGTCAGAGCAACCTGTTTGGAAGAGGTGAGACCTGAGCATGGTCTTGATGGCAAGATTAGAAAAGTGGCTTCTGAGTATGCATTAATCAATGCTGCATGATCTTTACCACTACCTTCCTCCAGCACCCACCAGACACACACACACACACACACACACACACACACACACACACACACGGTCAGGCCATGCCCTTTTGTGTGAGGGCTGAAAATGTTTCTCAGGAAAGGATGATCCTCACCTGTCTCCTGATACCCAAAGTTGTGTCACCCGTTGAGAATGGTCCTGACCTTTTCCCTACCGGAAGCACAGCACATGTGGGCTGGGCTGTCGGGTGTCTGTTGTATTGGACTCTCCCCTCCACTCTTAGGGTGTCCCCTGCACAAACAGGACCCGCCGTCCCTCTGTCTCCTCTATCCTTCTCCTCGTCTCTTTTTCACTTCCCTTTTTTAAAATGCTCTGGGAACTGATATTTATCCTGTCTTTGTACTTGTACTTGTACTACATGTCTCCGATGTTTCATTTTTATCACAGGAACAGAAAGTTAAAGGCAGTAATGCTCAGTTTTCTTAGCTGAAAATAAGCACTGATTTCTCTCCTAGGATTTAGAACAAGCTGGTACGAGAGGCTATCTCATACCACTCTTTGGAAGGTCTATGAGTATTTTACTTCTTCAGTTGTTCTTCAAACGTTGAGAGGCTTCCAATCATAGGCAGATACTCAGTTTACTTAGCCCACAATGTTCACTCCATAATTTATCTGGGAAGTGCTGCGTGTGTGTCTGTGTGTGTGTTTGTTTAGGCTCCAGGGTGTGTAGAAGTATTATGTCCTACCCCTAAGACATCCTCACCTCTCAGAGTATCTATCAAATTCAGGCATCTTCAAATTCTCCAGTTCTTGCCTATAGATGGAAAATTCTCAGTAATACACTGAGATTTTCCTGACTCAGAGTCAGTAACCTTGGATTCTACTGGCCTGCCCTCTTTAGGAAGATCTGGGTGTATGGCTCACTTTCAGTGTCCTCAGGCTTGAGAAGACAAGAATATTCTTAGAGCTATAAAATCTTCTGATAACCATCTCCCAAAGCTCATTAGAGCCAACCTCAGTATCACTGTGCAAATTTGCTCCAGCCAACTCTGGCTGTGTCCTGGGGGACCTGGGACATTTCTTCCCAGATGTAAGCTCTCAGACATGGATCTTGGGAGTATGATTCTGAATCTTTTGCTGGAATTCAGTGCACTTCAGCCTGTCCAGCAAGTATCCTGGGAACATTCACCTTTGCAGTGGACAATTTAGTTCACATTTTGTGTCTTATGAAAAGTATAATGTAGAAGAAAACAAGAGAATGTTGTGATATAACAGTTTCTGATATCCTTAAACATAAAAGTCCTAATATGAAGCAAACCCCTCAAAAAATGAAAAGTCTGGTATGAGGCAGGATATATCAAGTTCATCTGCCATTATGGCTCATTCATAGTATCTGCTAACAAAGATACCCTACCTCCCATATATGTAGTAATACTAATGAATTCACCTGGAGTATTTCCAGTACAGAATCATAAGTAATTCAGTAAGTGTAGAATGTAGGCACTACAGTATTGCTTTTTCTATTTTACGGACAGGGAAACTGATGCTCAGTAAGGTTAGTGACTTGAGTAAGGTGTATAAAACTATGAAATGCAAGGAATGAAATTCTTAACCAGACCTGCCTGACTGTGGTCACCAATATCTTCACGACACTGTAGTTCATCTCAGTGTCATCGTAGGTTCTAACCGTTATGCTTGAATCATTAACAGTTTTTTAGGAATCAAGAAACACTGGAAATCTTGCTTTTCTTTCTTAATTAGTAAGATTATACTATTTTCAGTTGATTTTCTTTTCCTTTGGTTCTGGGCAATAAATGCATGGCTGTGTATATGATAGGCAAGTATTCTGCCAATGAGCCATAACACCAGCATGTTTCATAAGACTTTTAGATATGCATAATCAGTCCTCAAGTGTCTTGTTTTTATTCTTGTCACTTTTTATATTGAAGTGTTCATTTATTTTTAGTTTGCATTTCTTTCTGTCATAGTCATTCTCTTACATGCAGATTTTGTTTTTAAATGGTACTGGGGGTTCAATCTAGGGCCTCACACTGGCTAGGCAAGTGCTCTACCATTGAGCTATATCCCCAAACTCTTTTGCTTTATTTTGAGACAGGATCTCACTAACTTGAGTCAAACTTGCAATCTTTAGTCCTCAGCCTCCTGAGTAGCTGGAGTTACAAGCATGCTGACCACCTTGAGCTACATATAAATTTATAAAAACCATAATTATTACAACAAAACACATGATATTATATTTTGTGATATATCTGTTCAAGTCTATTGATTTTTATTTTAATTTGATGAAAAAAATAACTATATATTTATGTAGAACATAAGAGAGAGGTCAGAAATCACCCATGAATCTTCCATTGACATTTGACAAATCACCAAAAAGCACACTTTACAAAAAGAAGAGTTTTCTTAGTAGTGTGATAGTTAACTGATTGTGTCAAATTGAGTGAGGCCCAACTGATTGGATTAGCGTAGTTCTGGGTGTGGCTTAAGGGATTTAATGAAGGTAGAAGACCCGTCCTGGGGATCTGAGTAGCCCCAACCAATAGGCTTGTAGCTTGAATGGAACAAAAGGGAATTGAAGGGTCACTTCTGTTTTGGAGGAGCTCCAGTCTTCACACTCGCCTTTGATGCTGTCTCCTGGCTTCCGGTGCAGCCTTCAGCCTTCCATCACAGACCCTTTAGCCTCCTGATACAGACTTGCACGGGACACTGCAGCGAGCTGCAGGCCTTTGAACTTTGACTGGCTCCTTTGGATCTCCAACATGCACACAGCCCTGTTGCCCTCTTCCACACCTGATCCTGCAGGCGGCCATTGTTAACCTACCTTATAAATTCCTTTATGTTTATATATCTTATGTTAAATCTCTTTCTCCAGTGAGCATTGGCTGATATACATAGTGTGGGGGTATTGGATATTCACATGCAGAAGAATGAATTTGGACTATTATTTCATGCCATATTAAACAAACAACTCAAAATGTATTAAAATATGGCATAAGATCTGGAACTGTAAGACAATTGTTAAAAATGAGGAAAAGCAGCATGATATTTGTATGAACAATGGCTTTGCTTATAATACAAAGGCATACATATCAAAAGCAAAAGTAGACAAATGAGATTGAATGAAAGCAAAAATCTTCTAAGGGCTGGGGATATAGCTCAGTGGAATAAGCGCTTGCCTAGCAAGCGCAGGGTCTTGAGTTCGATCCCCAGTACCGCAAAAAAAAAAAAATCTTCTAAAAGGCAAGGAAAATAATGAACAGAGAAAAGTAGAGACATCCTACTGAGAGATAATAAGGCTGGGGATATAGCTCAGCGGCACAAGTGCCTGCCTGGCAAGCGCCAGGTCCTGAGATTGATTCCTAGTACCAAAAAAAAAAAATGGCCAGGGATATAGCCCAGTTTCACAGCACCTGCCTTACAAGTGAGAGGTCATCAGTTCGATTCCTGGTACCAAAAAAAAAGACAGAGAGAAAATATTTAGAAACCATACAGTTGACAGGAAAAAACCACTCAGAATACGTCAGGATGGAGATTCAACATGGCTGAATGGAGAATGAGTCACGTTGGACAGACTCAGAGAAAATCAACTAAAAATGTAGGTAATTGAAGAAGGGAAGAGACATATGTACTGATACCAAAAATCAATTTGAAATAAGAGACTTGTAGATCAAACAAAACATACGCATAAAAGTTTGTAAAAGATGAAACAGTCCCATAGGGCTATCAGAGGGACCTCTGCTTGCTTCAGGCACAGGAACTGCCATTCCGGGAAGTTCCTAAATAGCTGATAGACCCATAGTAGTATGGTGGAGTCCAGCCACATAAGGTAGACTTGGGGTGCACGGCCCCTTGCCTCTTCTGCCCTCTTCCAAACAGAGGACGTTGTACCCTGGCAGTCTATGTTGCCAGCACACACCAGGGGAAATTCAAAACAACACTCTTCACTTACGTAGTAATGTCTTCTAATAAATAAAATTCTTGATCTTAGTACATTCCAATTTATTTTTCTCTATATTTGCTGGTTGTGTTGTTTTAGAAAGATTTAGATTTTTTTATTTTATGAAAAAAAACCAAATTTCCTAACAAAATAATACAATAACAATAGTTAATACATTGTATATTGTTATCTTCAAAGTAATTACTCAGAGTACAAGATATGGGCATTAAATTCTCCAAATGATATTAGCACAAACCTTTTCTTTCAATGAAATAAGAGATACTAGTATTATAAATAACTTGTAACTTTTTCCTTTTCCCTTCCTTCATTTCCTCCACCCTAGTTGCTCTTTCCTTTTGAACAATTTATTCCTATTTCACAATATCTATTATACATTTTGGTCCTTATTTACTCTTTCAGTTTTTTGCAGCAGAGAGAGAATACACTGTTTATACATGAGCCTGATTTATTTTACTTATGGCTGTAGTCTCAAGTTATACCATTTACCTGTAAAAGTCTGAAATTTTTGATTCTTTATTGCTGAGTAGTACTCCGTTGTATAAAAAGACCACATCTTTTCAAAACATTCTTCAGTTGGTCGACATTCGGGTTGTTTCCAAGATTTATCTCTTATGAATTGTGCTGCTATAAACATGGACGCACATATATCATGGTGATTAATATCTAGAACATAAGAATTCCACATCCTTATGGAATCCAAGCAAAATGGGTTCACGCCTGGAATCTCCTGCTGAGCCAGGAGCATCACTGGGAGTGTGAGAGCGAGCTGGGCTACACAGTGAACTCAAGGCCAACCTGAACTATACTGTGAGACCTTTTCCCAAAAAAAATCAAAATGGAATAATGGTGTGAACAGTCATTTTTTCTTTGCTACAGAAATAGATCTTTGTTCTTAGGAAAATACAGTCAGAGCTAGCTTCCTTATGCTATACATAAAATCTTAACATCAGAGGCAGTACAGGATCATACAGATAGCTTTTGAACTGATCTCCAAACATGAATATTCATTTTGTAAAAGAAGAAATATAAATGACTGGTAAATATTTTAGAAATACATTCAATACATTTAGCCAACAGAGAAATGCAAAATTTTGCTAAGATTCCTTCTTCTCCCAGTCAGAGGCCATTACAAAAAATAACAAATGTTCGTGAGTGTGTGGAGGAAAAAAGGACTCAATACTGTTGAAAGATAGTGTGAATTAGTAGAGCCACTAAAAAAAGCAGTGTAGTGGTTCTTAAAAATTTTTAAATGTAACTAGCATATGACCCAGCTGTACCACTCCTCAGTAGATCCCTGACGGAAATGAAGTCAACATACCAAAGGGCCTCCGCAGGGCCGGGTTTGCTGTGCCATGCTACTCCCACTAGCGAAGATGTGGAATCATCCTAGGTGCCCATCAGCAGATGTGTAGGTACTGAAAATGTAGATTATATACACAATGGAGTATTATTCAGCAATAGAGAGAAATGGCAGAATGTTATCTGTAAGAAAATGAATGGTTGGATGCAACCATAGCGAAAAACCCACTCAGCTACCTAATATTTGACAAAGGGATCAACCAAACTCACTGCAAAAAAGAAGGCCTGTTTAATAAATGGTGCTGGAAAAACTGGCTTGCCTCTTGCCAAAAGCTGAAAATAGACCCCAGTCTATCACCATGCACCAAACTCAGGTCAAAATGGATCACAGACCTCAACATTAAAATAGAAATTCTAAATCTAC
>PVLD010006674.1:45332-69168 GCA_004027595.1 Dinomys branickii
GTAAAAATCTTGAAGACATAGGAGTAGGCAGAGAGTTCATGAACAAAAATGAAACTGCAAGGGAAACACTTCAAAGAATCAATAACTGGGACCTCATCCTACTGAAAAGTTTTTGTACATCTAAAGAAATCACCAGCAAAGTAAAAAGAAAACCCACAAATTGGGAAAAAATCCTAGCTGGCTGTCCCTCAGACAAAAGACTGCTATCAGAAACATACAAAGAATTAAAAAACATGTACCTGTCCAAATTCAAAGACCCAATCCTGAAATGGGCAGCTGAGACGAATACACACTTCTCTGATAAAGAAACACAAATGGCAAATAAATATATAAGAAAATGTTCCACATCCTTAGTCATTCAAGAAATGCAAATAAAAACAACATCGAGATTTCATCTCACCCCAGTAAGACTGGCCAATATGAAAAATTCATACAATAACAAATGCTGGCGAGGCTGTGGAGAAATAGGGACTCTTATTACACTGCTGGTGGGAATGCAGACTGGTGCAACCACTGTGGAGAGCAGTTTGGAGATTTCTCAGCAAACTAGGTCTAGAGGTTCCATTCAAACCAGCTATTCCCCTTCTGGGTATTTTCCCAGAAGATCTGAGAACATCATATCACTCTGATATATGTGCACCCATGTTTATAGCAGCGCAATTTGTAATAGCTAAAATGTGGAAGCAACCCAATTGCCCATCCACAGAAGATTGGATTTAAAAACTGTGGCATTTTTATATAATGGAATATTATTCAGCTATAAAGAAAGACAGTTTTGGGGACTTTGTAGGCAAGTGGTCAAAACTGGAGTCCATACTCATAAGTGAAATAAATCAGCAGTACATGAGCAGGCAATGTATTGTATCACTGGTGTAAGAACCTGAGGGTGGGAATATAAACTAAGGGACATGAAGGAAATCTGTTCAAAAGCAAGGAACAGATGGGACGAGGGAAAGGAGAAAAGAAAGAGGCAAAAATGTATGCATGTATCTTTGTAGATACATATGTGCAGGAGGGCTAACATAGTTCTACTATTGTATTATATCACTTAATGCTAAGGAATAGTTGATGAAAGGTTATTTGATCAATCTTGTATGTCTGTATGTGTTATCCTCAGCACACACTTTGAAGATATCAATTTGCAAAGCAGCAACTACTGTTGGTTTTATGATGCTCTGTCCATAATTCAATTCTGATCTTATTGTTATTGTGTTACTTTGTGCCTCTTTGCTAATGCTTTCTGTTTTTTTTTTTTCTGTTGTTGAGATGATTAATTGTTTGACCAATTTCGCATGTCTGTATTTTTGTTCATGAATATACACTTCGAAGATATCAAGAGGTAAAGCAACAACCATTGTTGAGTCCATGTCACATTGTCTGTAAATCAGTTTTGATTGTACTATTTCTTATGCTACTTTGTGTCTGTTTGTTAATATGATTTTGTGCTTTTACTTTTAAAATAAAAAAAGAAAAAAGAAAATGAATGGTTGACGTCTAATGGTTTATTAAAAGGAATAGTTAATGCTTTATTTATTTATTTTTTGACCAATTTTGCATGCTTATATCTGGTAATTTGAGCAACTACTTTGAGGACAACAATACGCAATATAACAACCATTGCTGAATTCCTATCTTGTTTAGTGAAACTCTATATCTTATAATGTTTTGGGTCTTGTTGTTATTTCTTATTCTCTTTAATGGTTTGATCAATCTTGCAAACTTACATCAGTTAATCTGAGCAACTTCGTTGAAGATAAAAATATGCAATATAACAACCAATGTTAATTCTTATCATTTTGCTCTGAAACCCTGTATGAGTCTTATTGTTTTTGCTTTGCTTTGTTTTTGTCTATGTTGCTGGTATTTTCCTATGGTTCCTTTTTTAAATTGTTCTCTTTAAAATAAAAAATGTGTTCTCTGGCTTAAGAAAGGAAAGTGAATGGAATAAAAAATGTCATGCTATGAAGAAAACAGCCAGATAAAAAGACAAGTGTCACACTTTGTCCACATATATGGAAGCCAAAAAAAAAAATCCAGGGATAATGCACTTTCTGAACTTTTCTTTCTTTCAATAAATTCTTCCTAAAAAAGATGACCCTGTAATGGAACAGAATTGGAAAGAGAGTGGAGGGAGGGGGAAGGGGAGAGGAGCAGAAGGTAGGAGGAAGGGTGGGTATGATCCAAGCACAATATGTACATGCATGGAAATGTAACAGGGAACGCTGTTAACTTACATAGTTGACATGTGTCAATAATGGTTTAAAAATTCTTGCTATGTAGTAGAGTGTAAGGAAGAATTGCATTTACACTCATGCATTTAATTCAACATCTTTAGACAGAAGCAAGATAATTCTAAAGAAAGATCCCTCCTATGCCATTAAACTGCTTGTACAGCTACATATTGGAAGATTTTGAATTTCTTTAGAGGTAGAGCTTAAGAGAAGGAACCTTGTTGCAAGAAGGCAGGGTATTTGTTTGCATAGAAATACATTTTATTTTTTATCTTATAAACATTACCATATTTTATTTTTTATTTATATCTATGGTATTATTGTAATTTCTATGTGTACCTAATATCTCTTCCATTTTTCAAAGAAGAAAAAACCCCAGAATTTCAAAAGATAATAGGAGAGTAACAATAATTAATACATTGCATATTGTTGTCTTGAGAGTAGTTACTCAGTACAAGATATGGGCATGAGATATTGTCCAAACAATATTAGCACAAAGCTTTCTATTCAATTAACTAAGAGAAACTAACAGTATAACTGCTTTAATACACACACACACAAGTGGACACACACACACACACACAGACACACACACACACACAGATACACACACACACACACACACACACACACACACATATATATATATATATACAAAATCTCCAACCAAAAAAGAAAACTATAAGCCAATCTCCCTCATGAACATACACACAAAAATGCTGAGCAAGATACTGGCAAACAGAATGAAACATATCATCAAGAAGATTATACACCATGACTAGGTAGGGTTCATCTCAGGGATGCAGGGATGGTTTAACATATGCAAATCAATAAATGTAATACACCATATTAATAGAACAAAAGACAAAAGTCTCACCATTTTCTCAATAGATGCAGAAAAAGAATTTGACAAAGTCCAACAACCATTCATAGTAAAAACCCTACAGAAAATAGGAATACATAGTCTTTACATCAATCTGAGAAAAGCTTTCTGTGACAAACCAACAACTAACATCATACTAAGTGGTCAAAAATTGAAAAAATTCACTCTAAAACCAAGAGCAAGACTAGGATGTCCAGTATCACCACGCCTAGTCAGTATCATCCCGGAAACATTATCCACGGGAACTAGACAAGAAAGAAATCAAAGGAACAAAGATAGGAAAGGGAAAAGTTAAATTATTATTATTTGTAGATGACATGATATTCTATATCGAAGGCCCCTGAAACCCCACCAGAAAGCTTCTAGATTTAATAGTCAAATTCAGCAATGTAAATGGATACAAAGTCAACACTCAAAAATAAAATAAAACCCAACAGGTACAATAGATATTCTGAAAGGGAAAGAAATTGCTCAAAGAGGAGGAAAAAGTGGAATGAGGGAAAGGACAAAAGTAAGAAGGAAGGAACAAGATAAATATATCTGTACATACAAGGACAGTTGGGATAATTGAACTGCTGATGTCTATTGGGTTGCTGAAAGAAACGCCTTATGCTTAATTTTTTTCTTGACCAATTTTGCATCCTTATATCTGATAATCTGAGCAAATAATATGAAGACAATAAGCAATATAACAGCAATTGTTGAACTCCTACCATCTTATTTAGCAAAGCTCTGTATCATTTCTAATGTTTTTTATTATTACTTTTTATTCTCTTTAATTGATCAATCTTGCATTCATATATCCGGTAGTCTGAGCAGCTTCGTTGAAGATAACAATATGTAACATGAGAACTAATGTTAATTCCTAACATCTTGTTTGAAATTGTGTCTTTTTTTATTGTCTTTGTTGTTTTACTTTCGTCTTTGTTGTTGTTACTTTGATATTGTTTTTTTCTCTTGAAAATAAAAAAAGAAAGGCTTGGGAGACAGAAGTGACATTGAAAGCACAAACACAAGAGGCTGTTGGGAAATTGTGGCATGGACCAAGAGGTCAGTTGCCTGGTAGAACATTACCAGCCTTCCCCACAGGGGTGAAGCAACAGAGTCTCTTAACCAACATATAATATTTAAAAATTAAAAATACAATCAAACATCCTCAACATAAAAAGACCCAGATAAATTTCAAGTAATTGATATATGTTAACAAGATGGTATAGATGTTGCAATTACCCGGCAAAGACTTCACTACACCTGTTATAAAGATGTTCTAACAAACAAGGATAATTTGTGTGTGGAAACAAACAAACAAGAAAAACAGCATCCCTGTACACAAGCAACAAACTCACAGAGAGAGAAATTAGGAAACCACACCCTTTACGATAACATCCAGAGAGTGAAATACTTGGGAATCAATCTAAAAAAGAACATAAAAGATGTATACATTGAAAATTTCGGTATTCTAAAAAAAAGGAGATTGAAGAGGAGAGTGGCATAAGTGCCTGTCTGGAAATCACAAGGTCATGAGATTTATTCCTGGTACCCACAAAACATATTTTTAAAAAGAGTGGAAAGATATCCCTTGCTCATGGGTAGGAAGAACCAACATAAGTGAAAATGGACACACTTCCAAAATTGTTATACAGATTCAATGCAGTCCTGATTAAAATACCACTAGTATATCTCACAGAACTAGAGAAAATATTCCAAAAATCATTTGGGAGAAGAAATGCATTTTAAGCCATAGACCATGGTTGGAAATCAACACAAACAGCAAAACTCTTAAAGGCAGCACTCAAGATATAGGAAGAAGTAGAGCTTCTCAGCCTTTCAGTGAAGTGCCAGGCTACTTTGGTACATCATAGGACAGACAGGGTGGAAATTGGGCAGTGATGAGTGTTTGCACTAACAAGGCTCTAGAGAACATAGTCCCATGGCTTCCTGTCTGGAGGGGCCCAGAGAGGAGCCTGTGCAGCGTCCTCCTGGTATTAGCCTGATGATGAGGCAGTTCCTTGTATTCATAAGTTCAGGTTTTAAGATGTAAACGTGAACCACTGCACAATTTCTGAAAACCTGGGTTACGTGGGTTCAGAGTGTGAGCCATGTGTCCCAGGTTATTGCAAATATTCAGTATAGAATGTCCACTGTCTAGTCTTCTCTCTTCCTGCTGATGAGACGAACTGACAGCTACAGCCTCTGCTTCAGCTATGGCCTTGCAGTCCTTGCTAATTTTCTGGGCTCTTCACCTGGGATCCTTATCTGTTTCTCTAACTTTGTTCTAAGCTATGTTTTTAATTTTGGTTTAGCAACCTAAGATTGGCTTCTGGTTGATTGCTATTCGTACCTATTGTTCAAAATCCTAAATTTTCATTCCACTGAATCCCATCACAAAGACGGGTAAGGAGAATCTGAGTTTTTTCCTCTAACTTCCTTCCCAGTAACTGGGGTGGTGGAAAGCAAAAAGCTTGAGTGAAACAGTTGCTGGCTGGCAGGTATTGTTTTTAGGATTTTCCAGCCAGCCGATACCTGTTTGGTGACATAGCAGATGAAGAGGCATCAGAGGTAACTGATGGGGGTTTGTCATCTTGGACGACAGAGGGAGAGGTTGCCCCAACTTTCTGGAAGTACTGCATTGTTGCCTCAGACATCCATAGTGATTTCTGGAACACAGAAAACATATTTTTTTGTGTGTGAAAGGACAAAGGATGAGAAACCCTTTTAAGGAAGGAAAAACCAAAGGATACAGCAAGAGACACTACCACAAAGTACTTGAGTAGATTCAACAGTATAGAAGCTATGAAAATGGGCTTACGAAGAGAGCTTTTGTGAAAAGAGTATGTGTTTGCAATACATAATAGTGAAGGAAGATCACCTTGGGAAATCGGTACTCAGACCTATCTCATTTTGATCTTGTTTACTCCTCCTTTTCCCTTGTCCGTCCCTCTGTCCCCTTTTAAAGATTTTTTTCCTATCTCCACGGAGTCTACCTCCCTCTTTCCTATTATGGCTCTTTTATTTAGTTCTTTGAATTATATTTTTGTTTCTCATATTAGAGAAACCATTGATATGTAGTTTTCTGTGTCTGATACATTTCACTTAATATTATGGTGATGTTTCGCCCCTATTTCTATAAATGACACACATTTATCATTCTTTATGGCTAGAATAGAGAGATTTGAATCTCTCACAGTGATCTACCATGAAAAATTCATTAATTATTTAAGAAATTTTCAATTGCTATTTTTCATTGATTTCATACAGGTAACTGAAACTGGAAAAAAATTGATGGATGGGGTGACCACCATGTGCCTACGTGTGCAATATCAGCAGAAGTCAACATAAATGCAGCACAGTTTTGTGCTTCCTGCCCATTAAGCCTGTTTAACTGTTCACCTCACCTTGGGAATTGGAAATGTTGGTTGTAGTCACCCCATGTCAACATCTGTCCCCTTTACACGGTATGGGAGGTGCTCATATATTCTTGGGCCTTCAGAGTAAGAGGAGCAGAAAGGAAGTACACAAGAAGCTGTATCTGAAGATCTGTATTTTCACCCAGACTTTGTGTATGACAGGATCTTGTCTATTTTCCTGATTTTGGAATGGGATGAGATTCTGAGCCTCGTGGGAGGCAGTGATTGTGTCCTGAATATGTGAGAAAAGAAAATTATTTGTGAGAAGAGTTCAGGCTGTGGTAAATTAAACAGAGCCCAAAATAATTTTCTAGTGTTCCTATTGGGAAATTGAGTTTAATGTCCCTCCCTTAGTCATGGGTTTGAACTTAGTGATTTGTTTGACTTAGATAGTAAATGTGAGATTCTAGGGTTTGTATCAATTATTTCAAAAGTATGTAAAGTCAAGCTGGGTATGGTGGTGCATGCCTATAATCCCAACACTCAGGAGGGTGAGGCAGGAGGATCTTTGAGAGTTCAAGACCAACTTGGGGTACAAAGGGAGCTCAAGGCCAGCCTGAACTGCATAGTGAGACCCTGTCTCAAAAAATGTGTATAAAGTCATGCTCTTTTCATTTAGCCTATTAGAACATTTTCTCTCAAGGTGTTCACTTACAGAATCCTGTCCCTTTACTATGAGCTGCCCCAAGGTTGTGAAAATATCACCTACAGGTGCTGAGACCTAACAAACAAGTGGAGAATGTGCCCGTTATTAGTAGGCAGTACTGCTGTCTATAGTAGTGATTTGTAAAAATTAGAGGTGTAGCCAGGTTCTTTCACTCCACTATGTGATAACATAATTACAGCATACTAAAGATACAATTGTGATATTTAGCTATTTCTAGAAGAAACAGCATTTTTATTTACCTATATCTAGAATAGTATTTAGCTATTTCTATAAGAAATAATATAATGGAGTATTTAGATACTGCTAGAAGAAATAGCTAAGTGGGATTACCATGATCTATGTAGGAAAATTACTACTGAGTATAAAATTATGGGGGAAAAGTCACAAAGCAAAGTATTTGTCAACTGTGACTTCAAGTTGTATATGTAATTGGGGATGGTGGTACATGCTTGTAGCTGTAACCACCCAGGAGACTGAGGCAGAAGGCTTGCATGTTTGAAGTAATTTACTGAGATCGTGTCTCAAAATAAAGCAAAAAGATTAACAAAGAGACAGACACAAAGTAGCTTGAGAATAGTACAATCAAAACTGAATTACAGATAAGGTGACAGGGAATTAACAATGGTTGTTGTATTAAATATTGATAACTTCAAAGTGTATACTCAGGAAAACAAATATGGACATGAAAAATTGATCAAACAACTAATCATTATCTGTTCCTTACAATAAAGTGACATAACTCAGTAGTACAACTATGTTAGCTATCCTGTACACACATATCTATATAATTATCCCTTTCTTCCTTTTTGCTTTCCTCTATTCCCACTTGCTCTTCACTTTTGAGCACTTTCCTTTCATTTCATAATGTTTATCGTACCTCCGAATTTATATTCACACTTTCCGGTGCTTACACTACTGATACAATATGTTGCTTGCACATGCACATGTGATTTATTTCATTTATGAGTATGGTCTCTAGTTGTGACCATTTGTCTATAAAAGCCTCAAGTTTATTTTTCTTTACAGATGAGTAATATTCCATTACAAAGAACTTCTACAATTTTTTTATCCAGTCCTCAGTGGATGGACATTTGGGTTGCTTCCACGATTTAGCTATTACAAATTGCACTGGTATAGACATGGGTGCACATATATTGCTGTGATATGATGTTTTCAGATCTTCTAGGAAAATACCCAGAAGGGGAATAGCTGGGTTGAATGGGACCTCTAGACCTAATTTGCTGAGGAATCTCCAAAGTGATCTCCACAGTGGTTTCACCAATCTGCATTCCCACCAGCAGTGGAGAAGAGTTCCTATTTCTCCACAGCCTCGCCAGCATTTGTTATTGCTTGATTTCTTAATGTTAGCCATTCTTCCTGGGGTGAGATGAAATCTCCATTTTGTTTTAATTTGCATTACTTGAATGACTAATGATGTAGAACATTTTCTCATATATTTATTGCCATTTGTATTTCTTTATCTGAGAATTGTGTATACATGTTAGACGCCCATTTTGGGATTGGGTCCTTGAATTTGAGGAGATTGATGTCTTTTTAATTCTTTATATGTTCTAGAAAGAAGACATTTGTCCGAGGGACAGCCAACTAGGATTTTTCCCCAAGTTGTGGATTGTTTTTGTACTCTGCTGGTGATTTCTTGAGATGTGCAAAAACTTCTCAGTAAGATGAGGTCCCAGTTGTTGATTCTTTTAAGTGTTTCCCTTGCAGTTTGAATTTTGTTCATGAACTCTATGAACTCTACTCCTATGTCTTCAAGATTTTTACCTGCTCTCTCTCCTAATAGATTTAGTGCTTCTGTTTTAATATTGAGATCTGTGATCCATTTTGACTTGAGTTTGGTACATGGTGATAGACTTGGGTCTATTTTCAGTCTTTGGAAAGTGGTAAGCCAATTCTTCCAGCACCATTTATTAAAGAGCCAATCTTTCTTCCTGTGAGCTTGTTTGGTCCCTTTGTGAAAGCTTAGGTGGCTGAGTGTGTTTGTGGTTGTGGCTTCATCTTCCAGTCTGTTCTATCAATCCTCACGTCTGTTTATTAGCCAGTACCATGTTGATTTATTACAGTAGCTTTGTAGTATAATTTCAGGTCCGGGATTGTGACTTCACCTGATTTATCTTTGTTTTCCAGCACTGCTTTTGCTCTTCTGAGTCTCTCCTGGTGCGGTATGGTGTCTTTGTTAGCAGACATTATGTATGAGCCATAGTGGCAGATGAACTCAATATATCCTCCCTCATTTCAGACTTTTCATTTTTTGAGGAGCTTGCTTTATATTAGGACTTCTCTCTTGAAGACTATCAGGAGCAGTGATGTCTCAAGATTCTTTTATTTCTTCTTTATTCTACTTTTCCTAAGACACAGAATGGGAACTGAACGTCCACAGCAAATGTGGGTGTTCTCAGGACACTTGCTGCATAGGCCGAAGTGCACTGCATTTCAGCAAACGATTCAGAGTCACACTCACAAGCTCTATATCTGAGAGCTCACCTCTGTGGAAGAAATGTCCCAGGTGACCCAGGACACAGCCAGAGTTAGGGGGAGCAAATCTGCACAGTGATACTGAGGTTGGACCTAATGAGCTTTGGGAGATGGTTTATCAGTAACTTTTATAGCTCTAAGAATATTCTTATCTTCTCAAGCCTGAGGACACTGAAAGTGAGCCATACATCCAGATCTTCTTAAGGAGGCCAGACCAGTAGAATCCAAGGTTACTGACTCTGAGTCAGGAAAATCTGTGTATTACTGAGAATTTTCCATGTAGAGGAGAGAATTGGAGAATTTGAAGGTGCCTGAATTTGATAGATGCTCTGAGAGGTGAGGATGTCTTGGCATAGGACACACACTTGCACACACACTGGAGCCTACACACACACACACACACACACACACACACACACACACACTTCTCCCCAAATAAATTATCATTTGAGTGTTGTAGGCTATGTAAACTGAATCTGCCTGAGATCAGAAGACTCTCAAAGTTTTAAGAACAACTGAACCACTAAAGTACTCAGAGATCTTCCAAAGAGTCCTGTGAGATGGCATCTCGTGCCAGCTTATTCTGCATCCTAAGACAGAAAATCGGTGCTTATTTTCAGCTAAGAAAGCTGAGCATTAATACTTTTCACTTTCTGTTCCTGCGATAAAAATGAAACATCAGAGACATGTAGTACAAGCACAGGTATCTCGACAGGGGTCTAAATATCAGTTTCCAGAGCATTTTTAAAAAGAGAAGTGAAGAGACGAAGAGGATAAGGATAGAGACAGAGGGATGGAGGGCGCTGTTTGGGGCGGGGACACCCCAAGAGTGAACGCGAAAGCGGGAAATAGCATGCACCCAACCCCTCAGCCCATACCTGCTGTGCTCCCCGTTAGGGAAAAGGTGAGGACAGTCCTGGATCAATGAGACAGCTCTGGAAATCAGGAGGTCAGTGAAGAGCAACCTGTCTTCAAAGACATTTTCAGCTCTTACACTGGAGGCCATGATGTATGGTGTGTGTGTGTTGGGAACCAGGGGAAGGTAGTGATGAAGATCATGCAGTATTTTTTAATGCATACTCATAAGCCACTTTTCAAAACTTGCCTTGGAGTCTATGCTAAATTTTCTCTTCTTTTACCCTGACCTCTCTGGTCAAAGTGATGTCTTTGCTCTGTATGTTGTTACAGTGTAGAGAGCACAAATTGGTTTGAAATAATAAAATCTACTACTATCGTTTATTATAATACATTTAAAAATATTATTAAGACACGTTTTCAATGAATGTAGTTTATAATCACCTTGGAAGTGGTTACATATACCTATTATAGCTTGTTCTTGTTCTGTGCACGCTATTCCCCATCATTTTCTTCTCTTTTACATACTTATTGATATTATTTGTCTTAACATATATAATTTTAACTGCTCTGTGAATGTATCATAGGGTTTTTCTTGCACCTTCAATGAATTCCAGAGGCTCTTGATGTATTTAGAACATATATTTCTTCCAGTGAGATAGTCCTGGCCATACATATATGTAGCTATAATTCGATCCAATATTTATGTATTGACACATGCAGATGTTTTATTTGCACAGATAATGAGACCTACAAAAGATGGGGAAACCAAACCAGCTGAACCAAACCCCTGCCTCAGATTTCCTCCTGCTAGGACTCTCTGAGAAGCTAGAGGAGCAGCCTCTTCTATTTGGTACCTTCCTGGGCATGTACCTGGTCACCATGGTGGGGAACCTGCTCATCATCCTGGCCATCTGCTCTGACCCACACCTACACACTCCCATGTATTTCTTTCTGGCCAATCTATCATTAACTGATGCCTGCTTCAGTTCGGCTTCGATCCCCAAGATGCTGGTCAACCTTCATACCCAGAGTCAGACCATCTCCTATTCTGGGTGCCTTGCACAGCTCTATTTTCTGCTTGTGTTTGGTGGTCTTGACAACTGCCTCCTGGCTGTGATGGCATATGATCGGTTTGTGGCCATCTGCCATCCACTTCATTACAGCTTGACCCTCAGTCCTCAACTCTGTGCGCTACTGCTGGGTGTGTGTTGGTTGCTCACCAACTGTCCTGCCCTAGTGCACACACTTTTGCTGACCCGTGTGGTTTTCTGTGCCCCCACCATAATCCACCACTATTACTGTGATCCTAGGGCTCTACTGAAGCTTGCCTGCTCTGATACCCACATTAATGAGCTGATGATCATCGTCATGGGCTTGATGTTCCTCACTGTGCCCCTCTTGCTCATTGTCTTCTCCTATGTCCGTATTTCCTGGGCTGTGTGTGGCATCTCATCTCATGGCGGGCGATGGAAAGCCTTCTCTACCTGTGGTTCTCATCTCACAGTTGTTCTGCTCTTTTATGGGTCGCTAATGGGTGTGTATTTACTTCCCTCGTCATCTCACTCCCCAGAGAGAGAAAGTAGGGCTTCCGTTCTCTATAATGTGATTATCCCTATGCTGAACCCGTTCATCTATAGTATGAGGAATAGAGACATGAAGTATGCCTTGGGTAAACTTTTCTGCAGTGGTCAAACATCCTCCCTACCATGACTATGACCACTAATCATGGTGCTCTGTTCAACCCTGCTTTCATTATGTTATTGATTCTCAAGTTGAAATACAATAAAAGGATGTTTTACTCCTTTGTCAATCTGTGCAATGAGAAGTCCTGCTTTATTTGTTTACCTAATCTCTGTAAGATAACCATTCCTAACAGCCAAATACCACGACCTGCTCCTTATCTCCCAAACCAGAATATTACATCAAAAACTGGTGCCAGGATCTGGGCCTAAGCAATTCTACCCAGTGAGGCAGGCATGTACTGAGGTGTGTGGATGAGAACACAAATATTTAATGACCATCCACAATGTTCTTAATTGTTCCTCACATCCGTTCTTTGTGGCAGATTTGTGACACTGTGGCATAATATGTAAATACTTTGTTAAAAGCAGTTAAGTTTGATTTTAGTTTTTTACTTTTTCTATTTTATTGCATTATGGTGATTATGACAAGAAGGACAATAGTATACACAAGGCTAATGTTGCATAGTGACAGTAAAAGATAAGAATTATTAATAGATATATTATGGTATTTCCTATTTTTTTCTTTTACATAAAAGTCCTCTTATAAGCTATAACATATAGCTTATAAGTCAGTATTTTTTCACTGCATACTATATGCCAATTTTGTACTCAGTTTGTGATTCATTCTCAACATTCTTTTTTTTTCTGATATTTTAGAGACAGGACCTTGCTATACAGTTCAGCCTGGCCTTGAGCTCACTTTGTAGTCCAGGATCATCTTGAACTCACATTGATCCTCCTGCCTCAGCCTTCTGAGTGCTGAGATTACAGGCATGTGCCTCCATGCCTGGCTCTGAGTTATTACATACAATGTTTTTTAAAATAAAAATTGATTAGCAATGCCCTGCCTCCCTTATTGCAGCAGGAGTCAGCCAGACCCTGCAGAACTTCAGAAGCCTTGGTAAGCCATGTCCTGCCCCCCCCCGCTGTTGCAGGAGACACGGTGGGCGCCAGGGAGCTTTGGGAATCTTGGTGACCTGTGCCCCAAATCCATCTTGGGAAATAATGCTAATAACTGGAGAAATTTGGCACCTTTGGTGATCTTCCTGGGAAGAGAGAGATTGCACTCGGCCCAACCCCCACCATCGCACAAGTGATACTGAGTTCCTGGGAAACTTGGGACACTTGGTGAACTGCCCAGGAAGGGAGAGACTGTATTCTCCCTTGCCCCTACCATCATAGGAGTGATTCTGAGCCCTGGGTAACTCAGAAATTTTGGTGAGTTGGCTGGGCGGAGAGTGATTGTGCACCCCACACACCCTGCCATCACAGGAGCAATGCTGAGCTTTAGGAAATGTCAAGATCTTCAAAAATGACAAAATGAAGCGACAAAATGAAACTTCAGACCAGCAGCACACCCAAAAAAAGTCCAGGAGACATCAATGTTGAAAAGCTTGAAAGTCACATACCTGTAATTTCTGAAATTATAGCAAGCAACGGAAGTAAAGAAACAACTCCATCAGACCACAGAAGGCATGAGATCAGAAATAATCTCTGAGGCAACAATAATTAAAGAATTGTTCAGCAAATCTAAAGAAGACACAGATAAAATAGAAGAGCACAGAAAATTGATAGAAACACTGAGTGAATAATATAGGACAGATTTAGAATGCATGAAACAGATTGAAAGAGATATCCAGGAAATTAAAATTTCCATCAAGAGCTTGCAAAACAACTTGAACAAAAATGAAAGTTGACTGTCAGACCTTGAAGATAGGAGTGCAGCTAATGATTGTGAAATGAAAGATTTATCAAAAATAACAAGGAACTAGGAAATAACAATTCAACAGCTGCAAGATGATGCAATGAAAAACAATATAAGGCTGATAGTGTTAATGGAACAGCAAGAGACAACGCAAATAACATAAGAACACTATTTTCAGAAGAGATAGCAGAAAGTTACCCACGGATGGAAAAAGACTCATATACAGTAAGTGAGGCATATAGGAGTCCAATTAGCCATAACCAAAATAAATCTACACCCAGACCTATAGTCACCAAGATCCAAGAAATTCAGCGAAAGAACAGAATATTAAAAGCTGTCAGAAAAACTGAATCTATTGGAAGAGGTAGGTAAAAATCTTGAAGACACAGGAGTAGGCAGAGAGTTCATGAACAAAAATAAAACTGCAAGGGAATCACTTCAAAGAATCAATAATGGGGACCTCTCTTTACTGAAAAGTTTTGGCATCAGCAGAGTAAAAAGAAAGCCCTCAGATTGGGAAAATATCTTAATTGGCTGTCCCTCAGACAAAGGCCTTCTATCTAGAACATACAAAGAATTTAAAAAATGAACCTGTCCAAATTCAAAGACCCAATCCAGAAATGGGCATCTGAGATGAATACATACTTCTCAGATAAAGAAATACAAATGGCAAATAAATATATGAGAAAATGTTCTACATCTTTAGTCATTCACAAAATGCAATTAAAAACAACACTGAGATTTCATCTCACCTCAGTAAGATTGGCCAGAATCAAGAAACCTTCCAACAACAAATGCTGGCGAGGCTGTGGAGAAATAGGAACTCTGCTGCACTGTGGTGGGAATGCAGACTGGTGAAACCACTGTGGAGACTGGTTTGGAGACTGCTCAGCAAACTAGGTCTAGAGGTCCCACTCAACCCAGTTATCCCCCTTCCGGGTATTTTCCCAGAAGATCTGAAAACAGCATATCACTGTGATATATGTGCACCCATATTTATAGCAGCACATTTTGTAATAGCTAAATCATGGAAACAACCCAGATGTCCATCCACAGAGGACTGGATTTAAAAACTGTGGCATTTTTACACAATGGAATATTATTCAGCTGTAAAGAAAGACAATCTAGGGGCTTTTATAGGCAAATCATCACAATTAGGGACTGTACTCATAAGTGAGGTCAACCAGATGTGCATGTGCAAATAGCATATAGTATCATTAGTGTAGGGACCTGGAGGTGAGAATATATAACGGGAGGTATGAAGGGAGACTGCTCAAGGGTAGAGAGCAATCAGGATGAAGGGAAGGAGAGGACAAAGAGGGTGATAGCTGTGTAGGTATGTATGTATGTGTGGGATGGCTGACATGGTTGCACTGTTGTCTCATGTCATACTGATGCAGGAAATAATCGATGATTAGTTGTTTGATTAATCTTGTATGTCTATTTGTATTGTCCTGAGTATATACTTTGAAGCTACCAACGTATAATACAACAACCATTGTTGATCTCCTGCCACCTTATCTGTAGTTCGGTTTTTGTACTGTTCTTAGGCTACTGTGTGTATGTTTGTTAGTGTTTTTGTTCTTTTACTTTTAAAATAAAAAAAATAAAAAAGCTGTTAGAGAAAAGGAGCAAATAACCTATAAAGGAAAGCCGATCAGAATCATATCAGATCTCTCTCAACACAAACCATCATGTCAAGAAGAGCTTGTAGTGAAGTGTTTCAGGTTCTGAAAAAGAAAAGATCCAACTCAAGTTGATATATCCTAGAAACCTATTTTTCAAAACTGAAAAACAAAATTGTACTCTCAATAACTACTATGAAGACAACAATACAATATATTAACTATTATAATTCTTGTACTAATCTATTTTGAAACACTTTTACTTTTTTCTCTTTAAAATACCTTTTAAAAATAAAAAAATTAATGGAGAAATTAAATACTTCCATGACAAACAACAACTAAAGAAATTCATGAAAACCAAACAAACCCTACAAAGAGTACTAAAACACATTCAAGAAAGAGATAAAAATGACCACAATTTACACAACAACAATAGAAAGGAACCACAAAGCAGAGTAAGTGTCTTCATTACTTTTTCTCATTGCTGAGACAAAATACTCAATGCCCAAAATGAAGGAAGTAAAGGTTTACTTATCTTACAGTTTGTGGAGGTCTCAGTCCATACTTGGCTGGCTCAGAGGCAGAGTGGCACATGGCAGAGGGCAAACTGTTCATGGCAGAGCACAGCAAAAACAACCAGCAAAAGGGACGAATGGCTGCAAGCAGCCTCTTTCTCTCCCTTACCTTGTAAACAGGCTACCCCCATCCATGGGGGTGTAGCTCTCACACAGTCTCCATGCCCTTCTCTTCCACAGGCTCAGGATATGTACAAAGTAAGCACCTTGGCTTCCTGCTAAGTCACTCATCCAACCCTCTTGACTCCCCAACTTGACACACTGTATAAAGCATAGCAGTAAGCAAGTAAAAAGAGGGATAAGGTTGGGAACAAACAGCAGAAAATTACTTGAGAAAGATAAGGCAATGCATGTCAGTATAACTGTCAATGTATTTACTAATCAAAGAAGCAGACTGGCAGAGTGGATCAAGAAACAAAACCAAATATGCTGTACACAAGAAACACATTTAATTCAAAAGGAAATTCATGGACTGAAAGTTAAAGGATGCAAAACAATCCTGTATGTGACAGGAACCCAGAAAAAAGACAGGGTTTCCATTCTGCTTGCAGACAATGTGAACTTCAAAACAAGAATGCTCAAAAGCAATAAAGAAGATCTCTACATGTTTGTTAGGGGAAAGCTGCAAGGGGAAGAGATAACAATCATAAATATTTATGCACCTAATACAGGAGCACCCAAGTATATAAGACAAATTTTAACAGACATCAAAAAATCAAATAAGTAGTAACACAATCATAATGTGGGACTGCAACGGCACATTTTCACAAATAGATAAACAAGACAAAAACTCAGCAAAGAAATAACAGAACTGAAGCAAAACTTATGAACAAATCGACTTAATAGACCTGTACAGAGGGTTCTACCCAATAGTATCAGAATACACAATCTTCTCAGCTGCACATGGAACATTCTCTAAAGTAGACAATATACTAGCATACACAATATGCTTCTTAAGTAAATGCACTGAACTGAAATTATCCCACACATATTATCGGACCACTGAACAATGAAATTGGAAATTATTCACAAAGGAAACAAAAACTACAGAAACATGGAAATTAAGTAACAACCTCATGAAAAATCAATGGGGTCACAGATGAAATTAAAGAAGAAAATGAACTATCTTTACAGTCAAATGTAAATGCAGGTACAAATTACCAGAACCTGTGGGACACAAAGAGGGAAACTTAGAGTGGTGAATTCCCACATCAGGAAAACAGAAGGATCACAAATAAATAATCTTCTGCTGCACCTCAAGCTTTTAGAAAAAAAAAGAGCAAATCGATCCTGAATCCCAAAGAGGGGAGGAAATAATAAAGATTAGAGCAGAAATTAATGCAACGGAGACTAAAAAATACAAAGAATTAATGAATCAAACAACCCGTTCTTTGAAAGAATAAATAAAATTGATAAACCCCTAGGTAACCTTATCAAAAAAGAGAAGGAAAAACTCAAATTCATGCAATAAGGAATGAAAACGTAAAATCACTAGAGATGCTGTAGAAATTTAGAAGATCATCAATATCTATGTTGAAAATCTTTACTCTCGTAGGAGGGAAAACACAGAGGAAATGGGGACAGATTCCCAGATACATATGAATTACCAAAACTGCATAAAGAGCATATAAAAATCCTAAGTCACTCACTATCAGCCAGTGAAATAGAAAATGTAATTAAAACTTACCAACAAAGAAAAAGTCTAGGTCCTGATAGATTCACAGGTGAATTCTACAAGAAATTTAGGGAAGATTTAATGCCAATTCTTCTCAAGCTCTGTAGTGAAATTGAAAGGGAAGTAATTCTTTAACACTTTCCTGGAGGCAAGTGTTGCCCTGATACCAAAATCAGAGAAAGATCCAACCAAAAAAGAAAACTACAGGCCCGTCTCTCTAATGAACATAGGTGCAGGAATTCTCAAGAACATACTAGCAAACAGAATGCAACAAACCATGAAGAAGATTATACAACATGAGCAAGTGGGATTCATCCCAGTAATACAGGGATGGTTCAATATATACAAATCAATTAATGTAATGATATCAATAGAGTCAATGACAAAAATCACATGATTATCTCAAGAGATGCAGAAAAGATTTGGTAAAGTAAACACTCACTCATGATAAAAAAAATCCTACAGAAAATAGGAATAGTCTTTATCTCACTCTGATAAATCCATCTATGACAAACCCACAGCCCACATCATACTAAATGGACCAAAACTGAAAGCTTTCACTTTAAAATCAGGAGCAAGACAAACATGTCCAGTGTCATCTCTCCTATTCAATATAGTTCTGGAAATATGCAACAGAATAATTAGACAAGAGAGAGAGAGAGAGAGAGAGAGAGAGAGAGAGAGAGAGAGAGAGAGAGAGAAAAGGAATAATGATAGGAAAGGGAGAAGTGAAATTATCATTATTTGCAGATGACATGATACTCTCTATGGAAGACACCAAAAACTTCATGAAAATACATAGATTTAATAACCAAATTTAGTAGCATGGCTGCATATAATGTCAACACTCAAAATCAGTGGCATTTCTGTACACAAACAAGAAGCCCATTGAGAGAGAAATTAGGGAAACCATATCTTTCACAACCTAAAAAGTTGAAATACTTAGGAATCAATCTAACAAAGGAAGTAAAATAATCTATACAGTGAACATTACAGTACTCTGAAAAAAGAGATTGAGGAGCATTTCAGCAAATAGAAAGATAGTCCCTGCTCATAAATAGGAAGAGCCAACATTATGAAAATGGCCATACCCCCAAAATTGTTGTAAGGAATTAATGCAATCTCAATTAATACACCATTAGTATACCTCACACATCTAGAGAGAACATTCCTAAAATTCACCTTTAACAAGAAGAGACCTAGAGTAGCAAAAGCCATCCTAGGCAACAAAGAAGAGGCAAGAGGCATCACTATCCTTGACTTAAAATTATAGTACAAAGCTAATGTGATAAATAAGTATGGCAGAAAACACAGATTTTGGATTCTATGGAAGAGATTAGAAGATTCAGATACAACTACAAACACAGTCACCTTATGTCTGACAAAGGGGCCAAATATGTTCAGTGGAAGAAAGATAGTCTCTTTAGTAAATGGTGCTGGAAAAACCATCTTTCCACAAGCCAAAGATTAAAACTAGACCCATGTCTATCACAATGTACTAAAGTCAAAATGGATCAAAGATCTAAATATTAAGACAGAAACACTAAATCTAATGGAAGAGAAAATAGGTAGAAATCTTGAAGACATAGGGGTAGGCAGAGAGCTCCTGCACAAAAGTTCATGGAAATTATTTCAAAGAATTATAAACAGGGATCTCATCTTATTGAAGTTTTTCACGTAAAAAGTGATCACCAACAGGGTAAACAGAAAGTCTACAAGTTGGCAGAAAAGTGTAGCCAACTGTCCCTCAGAAAATAGACTTCTATTTAAATCATGTAAAGAATTTTTAAAAATCAGGCCCCCAAATTCAAAGACTCAATAAAAAATTGGGCCTCTGAGGTGAATACACACTTTTCAGATGAAGAAATACAAATGACAATTAAATACATGAAAAAATGTTTGACATAATTAGTCATTCAAGAAATGAAAAGTAGGACTTCCGGGAAGATGGCGACCAGGTGAGTGGCAGAGGGAAACTCTCCCAGAGACTGATCTTCGCGCACGGGTGCCAGGTCCGTGGCTGCAAAATTCCAGCTGAACGTGTTGCTCTGCACTGCCTGAGCATTAACGGGTCAGCTGGATATGCCTCGGCGAGAAGTGGGCGGGCCCTGAAAGCTGGGAGCCTGAGGCGATCAGCGCTGCGCAGGCCATGGCTCAGCCAAGTCCAGTGTACCACCGAGTGTGATCGCAGCAGGACGGACCCTCGCATTTCCCAAACACGAAAGGCTTGCAGGCGGCTGTGACCAGGAATTTTTGGAGGAGGCGGGGCAGAGCAAACTCAGAGAACGTGCCCCTTGGGCAGACTGCACTAATCCGTGCAATGGACCTGGATCCTACTCAGAGCCCTGACCCCACAGAAGGCGCCATCCTCAGCTGGAGAGCAGGCACTGCGGTGCATGTGGTTGGCGGCTCCTATGAGAACGCCGAGGAGGTGGAGAAGCACCGGGGAGCGCCGGGATATCCTGCTGGCACGGATCTCAGAACGAGTGAGCCAAGTGAGCACCTGAGCACCGCAACAGGACTTCTGAGTCGGGAAGAAGCTCCACCCAAGGAGATACATCTGAGAGGCATTCCTGCCTGCACGATCACAAGGTGAGTTGATTGGGTGCCCTGACCCGCTTTTTTGAGTCGGGGAGAAACTCTGCCCAGCGAGGGGCATCTAAGCAGCACTTCTGACTGCACTGTCCCCGGGACGGAAGAGCTGGCTGGGCGCCCCGACGGGATTTCTGAGTGGGGGAGGAGCTCCACACAGGGAGGAACACCTGAGGGGCCCCCTGCCTGCCAGGTCCCTGGGGCGGTGAGTTGTTTATGCGCCCCAGGCAGGTCTTGGGGTAGGGAATAGCGAGGTCCACAAACCAGCATCTGAGCAGCCTTTTAAGCGGATATCTCAGCAGAAAGATTAGGGGACATTCTCCTGAAGAGAAGGAGTCATTGCAGCAGCCTCTGCAGCAGACCTTTGCCTGCTGAACTGCCTGGGGAATTTATAGCTCAACATTTTGAATCTAATACCCAAAAATGTGAAAACAGAGGAACAAAATGCAGTCTCAGAACTCAACCCCACCCAGAACAAGTTCTGAATGCTAGGATACAGGGGAGCCAGGAAGCCACATACCTGCAAGTTATGAAACGATTGCATCCGAAATGAAACAACTCCAACAGGCCATAAAAGAGCTCAAAGCAGAAATAAGCCACATACCTGCAATGATCTCTCAGACAAAAAACGAGCTGAAAACAATAATGGAAAAAATGTTTCATACACATAGAGAAGAAATAGATAAAAGACTAGAAGAAAATAGGAAACAAAAGGAAACGTTACAAGAGCAATTTAGGAACGAATTGCCGAGAATGAAACAGGTCCAAGAGAATGCCAGGATTTGAAAACTTACACTGAAAGCTTGCAAAACCGCTTAAATGAAACCAAAGATAGAATCTCAGACCTTGAAGACAGCATGGCAGCTTATAAGCGAGAAAGGAAGGATCTCATAAAATCATCAAAGACACAAGAAAAATTAATCCAACAGCTCCAAGATGAGGCAAAACGTAACAATATTCGAGTAATAGGGGTGAGTGAAACAGCAGGAGACCACACAAACGATATAAAAACAATATTTGCTGAAATAATAGCAGAAAATTTCCCAAATGAGGTAAAAGATACTGAAGTTCAGTTAATTGAGGCATATAGAAATCCAACCATCCATAACCCAAAGAAAAACACACACAGACATATAATAGTCAAGATCCCAGATATCGAGCAAAAGAACAAAATATTAAAAGCTGCTAGAGAAATGAAACAGATCACCTATAAAGGAAAGCCAATCAGAATCACAGCAGACTTCTCAACGGAAACCATGAAATCAAGAAGAGCTTAGAGAGAGGTATTACAAATTCTGAGACAACAACTTCCAACCCAGAATGATGTATCCTGCAAAACTGTCCCTCAAATTCAATGGAGAAATTAAATATTCCCACGACAAAGAAAAACTGAAGAACTTCATGAGTGCCAAACTAGCATTGCAAACAACACTAAAAGATATTCTAGACAGAGAAAAAAGAGACCACAATCCCAAGAACAACAATAGAAATAACTCCCTAAACAGAACAAGCAAATAAACAGTCAGCAAAAGAAGGAAAACAACAAGTAAATAACATGACTAGAATAAGCCAACATATAACCATGATAGGCATTAATGTAAATGGTCGCAATTCAAAACTCAAAAGGAAAAGATTGGAAAAGTGGATTAAGGAACACAATCCAACGATATGCTGTATACAGGAAACATATTTTACTCAAAAGGAAATCCACAGATTCAAAGTTAAAGGTTGGAAAACAATGCAACAGGTCCCCAGAAAAAAGCAGGGTCAGCTATTATGTTTGCAAACAATGTAAACTTCAAACCAAAATCAATCAAAAGAGATAAAGAAGGCCATTACATACTAGTTAGGGGAAACCTGTAAGAGGAAGAGGTAACAATCCTAAACATTTATGCACCAAACAATGGTGCACCTAACTATACAAGTCAAATCTTAACAGACGTAAAAATCAAATAACTAATAACACTATTGTAATAGGGGACCTAAATGCCCCTCTGACGCAAAGAGCCAGGTCAACCGGACAGAAACTCAGCAATGAAATAACAGACCTGAACCAAAAGTGTGAAGAAATGGAGTTAGTAGATGTATACAGGGTGTTCCACCACAAAACACCAGAATACACATTTTTTTTTTGGCTGCACATGGGTCTTTTTCCAAAATAGACCATATTCTAGCCCATAGAGCTTATCTACCTAAATGCAAAAGAATTGAAATAATGCCATGCATATTATCGGACCACAGTGCAATGAAATTGGAAATTAATGACAAAGAGAACTTCAAAAACCACATAAACACTTGGAAATTAGACAACAACCTCCTGAATAACCAAAGAGCCACACAAGAAGTTAAAGAAGAAATTAAAAACTACCTACAAATAAATGAAAACACAACTACAACCTACCGGAATCTGTGGGATGCAATGAAAGCAGCCCTCAGAGGGAAATTTATAGCAATGAACTCATATACAAAGAAAATAGAAAGAGAGCAAATAAATAACCTAATGATACACCTCAAACTCTTAGAAAAAGAGGAACAAGCCAAATCAAGAGCCAAAAGAAAGGAAGAGATTATAAAACTCAGGGCAGAAATTAATGCAATTGAGATGAAGAAAACTCTACAAAAAATTATTGAATTAAAGAGTTGGTTCTTCAAAAGAATAAATAAAATTGATAAACCCCTAGCCAACCTTATCAAACAAAGAAGGGAAAGATCCCAAATTTATACAATAAGGAATGTAAAGGATGAAGTCACTACAGATCCAAAATAAATACAAAAGATCATTAATACCTACTTTGAAAATCTGTATGCCAATAGGATATAAAACACAGAAGAAATGGACAGATTCCTAGAAAGTTACGAATTGCCAAAATTGAATCAGGAAGACGTAAAAATCCTGAACAACCCAATGTCAATAAATGAGATTGAAAATGTCATTAAAAACTTACCAACAAAGAAAAGTCCTGGCCCTGATGGACTCACAGCAGACTTCTATAAAACTTTTAGAGAAAATCTAATGCCAAAACTCCTCAAACTCTTCAATGAAATCGAAAAGGAAGCAACTCTCCCCAACACATTTCTGGAGGCAAGTATTATACTGATACCAAAACCAGAGAGAGACCCAACCACGAAAGAGAGCTACAGGTCAATCTCTCTAATGAACATAGATGCAAAAATACGCAACAAAGTACTGGCAAATATATTACAGCGAATCAAAAGGAAAATTATACACCACGACCAGGTAGGATTCATTCCAGGAATGCAGGGATGGTTCAATATTCGCAAATCAATAAATGTAATACACTATTTTAATACAGTCAAAGACAAAAACCACATCATCATCTCAGTAGATACAGAGAAGGCTTTCGATAAAGTCCAACATG
>PVLD010006674.1:69268-98654 GCA_004027595.1 Dinomys branickii
CAAACCAACAGCCAACATCATACTAAATGGACATAAACTGAAAACTTTCACTTTAAAGTCAGGAACAAGACAAGGATGTCCATTGTCACCACTCCTATTCAACATAGTTCTGGAAGCACTAGCCAGAGCAATCAGACAAGAGAGAGAAATAAAAGGAGTAAGGATAGGAAAGGAAGAAGTCAAACTATCACTATTTGCACATGACATGATACTATACATGGAGGACCCAAAAACTCCACAAGAAAACTCCTGGAATTAATTGACAAATTCAACAGCATAGCCGGATACAAAGTCAACACCAAAAAAATCAATAGCATTCCTGTGCATGAACAACAAACAGACTGAGAGAGAAATTGAGGAAACCATACCCTTTACAATAGCAACCAAGAATTTGAAATACTTAGGAATTAATCTAACAAAGAATGTGAAAGATTTATTCAGTGAAAACTACAGTACTCTGAAAAAGGAGATTGAAGAGGATTTCAATAAATGGAAAAACATACCCTGCTCATGGTTAAGAAGAACTAACATTGTAAAAATGGCCATACTACCAAAACTTTTGAACAGATTCAATGCAATTCTCATTAAACTACCGTTAGCATACCTCACAGATCTAGAGAAAATATGCCTCAAACTCATCTGGAACCAGAAGAGACCCAGAATAGCAAAAGCAATCCTGGGCAATAAGGACAAGTCAGGTGGAATCACAATCCCTGACCTGAAATTGTACTACAAAGCTACTATAATAAAATCAACCTGGTACTGGCTAAAAAACAGACCTGAGGATCAATGGAATAGACTAGAACATGCAACCACAACAAAAAACCCACTCGGCTACCTAATGTTTGACAAAGGGGTCAACCAAACTCACTGGAAAAAAGAAGGCCTGTTTAATAAATGGTGCTGGAAAAGCTGGCTTGCCTCTTGCCGAAAACTGAAAATAGACCCCAGTCTAACACCATGCAACAAACTCAGGTGCAAATGGATCACAGACCTCAATATTAAAACAGAAATTCTAAATCTATTGGAAGAGAAAGTAGGTGAAAGTCTTGAAGAGATAGGACCAGGCAGAGAGTTCATGAACAAAAATGAAGCTGCAAGGGAAACACTTCAAAGAATCAATAATTGGGACCTCATCCTACTGAAAAGTTTTTGTACATCTAAAGAAATCACCAGCAAAGTAAAAAGAAAACCCACAAATTGGAAAAAATCCTAGCTGGCTGTCCCTCTGACAAAGGTCTTCTCTGTAGAACATACAAAGAATTAGAAAACATGTACCTGTCCAAATTCAAAGACCCAATCGAGAAATGGGCATCTGAGATGAATACACACTTCTCAGATAAGGAAGTACAAATGGCAATTAAATATATGAGAAAATCTTCCACATCCTTAGTCATTCAAGAAATGCAAATGAAAACAACATCAAGATTTTTTCTCACCCGAGTAAAACTAGCCAATATGAAAAACTCCTCCAATAACAAATGCTGGCGAGGCTGTGTAGAAATAGATAGTCTGTTACACTGCTGGTGGGAATGCAGACTGATGCAACCACTGTGGAGAGCCATTTGGAGTTTTCTCAGCAAACTAGGTCTAGAGGTTCCATTTAAACCAACTATCCCCCTTCTGGGTATTTTCCCAGAAGATCTCAAAACATCATATCACTCTGATATATGTGCACCCATGTTTATAGCAGCACAATTTGTAATAGCTAAAATGTGGAAGCAACCCAAGTGCCCATCCACAGAAGACTGCATTAAAAATTGTGGCATTTTTATATAATGGAATGTTATTCAGCTATAAAGAAAGACAGTTTTGGGGACTTTGTAGGCAAGTGGTCAAAACTGGAGTCCATACTCATAAGTGAAATAAATCCCCAGTATATGAGCAGACAATGTATTGTATCACTGGTGTAAGAACCTGAGGGTGGGAACATAAACTTAGAGGAATGAGAGAAATCTTGTCACAAACAGAACAGATGGGACGAGGGAAAGGAGAAAAGAAAGAGACAAAAATGTATGTACGTATATATGAATATACATATATGCAGAAGGACTAACATGGTTCTACTATTGTATTATATCACTTAATCCTAAGGAATAATTGATGACGGGTTATTTGATCAATCTTGTATGTCTGTATGTGTTATCCTGAACACACACTTCGAAGATATCAATATGCAAAGCAGCAACTATTGGTGGTTTTGTTTGTTTGTTTGTTTGTGGGTTTTTTTTGTCTTTGGTATTTTGTTTTTTGTGTTTTTCTGTTGTTGAGAGAATTGATTATCTGACCAATTTTGCATGTCTGTATCTGTGTTCATATATATACAGTTCGAAGATATCAATAGGTAAAGCAACAACCACTGTTGAGTCCGTGTCACCTTGTCTGTAAATTAGTTTTGATTTTACTATTTTTTATGCTAATTTGGGTCTGTTAATATGTTTTTGTGCTTTTATTTAAAGAAAAAAGAAATGATTACAGGTAAAACAAATTAGTATAATACAGAAAATCAGAGAGAAAAGGACAAATGAAAGATTTAAGCAAAAATAAGAGAAAAACAAAAGCACAAACAAGATTTAAGCAAAACTTTTTAAAGAACAGAAAAATAAAGAATTATAATAATCACAAAAATATGGAAATATAAAATTTTTCTCTTGCTCCATTCTTTGCCCCTTCAAATGATTGCAAAACCTTCAAGAGCTGCAAATTATGTAAATTCTTTCAGTGATATATTCAAATATGAAGAAGTTGGACTATCAGTCCTGATAAGCAAAGAGAAGTTTTCTCAAAAGTATTTATGAGGAAAGAGTTCTTTTCAAACAGTATTTGGACGGTGGGAGTATGGAGAATATGATGAATCAATCATCTTAAGAAAGAGAAGTTGTAGATAGTCAGAGTATTGTGATTTAAGTAGCTACAGGCCAATAGACACACAAAGATTTGTGAATATCTGTGCCCACAATAGTCTTGTGGATTTAAAACACTAACATCTGACAGCTTGATTGTTCACCAAGAGCTAGTAGGAACAAGGTCTGAGGGAACCAGGTTCTACCTGTGAGGTTGTCAAGAGGGTACAACCTAAGATCTCCACCTGCTCACGAGTTTCCCCAAGCCCTGTTTCAGCTCTTTATTTCTCAGGCTATAGATAAAAGGATTTAGCATGCAGGATAAAACTGTGTAGACTATTGTTGCTATGTGGTCCTTCACAGTGTAAGTGGACACGGGCTGCAAATATACATAGAAGAGGCTGCCATAAAACAGTGCAGCCACGGTGAGATGAGAACCACAGGTGGAGAAGGCCTTGTGCTTCCCAGAAGCTGAGGGAATCTTGAGAACTGCGAAGAGGATTCGCATATAAGACAAGGCAATGCATAGGAAAAGGGTGACCAAAACAACAGATCCTTCCGTTATTATTACAATTTCATTGACAAAGGTGGGGGAGCAGGACAACTTCATCAGGGGACTGAGGTCACAGAGAAAGTGGTGGACAACATTGGAGTCACAGAAGGTGAGACAATTCAGCAGAAGTGTGTGCAGGAGAGAGTGGAGGTGAGGAAATGAGCAGGAGAATGAACTCAGAGATGTTTCTGGTTTGGTTGACTTTTTCCATTGACTTAGGTTCAGTTATGCACAAGAAGTGTTATTTAATGTATTTCATCTCTAAAACTCAAATCATGAGAACCCGTCAAGTTTTCATTTCATTTCTCTGATCACAATTAGTTGCTGCTCAGGGTCAGCTCATTAATCTTGTGTCCGTGGTGCGCTTCTCCCAGCCAAGTCTATGGGCATCAGAAGAGCTTTACATTGAAAGCTAGAGGGACAAAAGAGAATTTTTCCTTTAACATCCTTATGGGTGGACCTCTCTAATTTACACTTTTCACTGATTTTTATATTTTGGGGGTTTTATTAATACATATTAATTGTAGTATTAGTCGGATTCAGTGTTATATTTTAATACATGCACACAGTGTGCTCTGATCAAATCCAAAGTCTTCTTAACCTCCCCAGCCCCATTTCTACTAACCAATGTCTGTGTGCACATCATGAACAGTGTGAAAATTTCTCCAAAAATAAAACTAGGTCTACCTTATGCTCTATCTGTCCAGCTTCTGGGTATTTATGCAAAGAAATGAGATTGACATGCCAAAATGGATATCTACATACCCGTATTTATTGTAGCCCTTAAAAAAAACTAAGCTATGGAATCACTCTAGATGCCTATCAGTAGGTGAATGGATGAAGAAAGTGTAGTAGTTATTCAAAGTGGAATAGTTTTCAGCCATAGAGAAGAATCATTCAGATATATTATTTCTTTATTATATGAAAAGTAGTGTTCCTTTTCTGAGGATGAAAAATGTTTTAATTGAGATGATAGATCATCAATAAACAAAATATGTAGGATAATATCATGGAGGGATAAATTTTGCAAAGAAAGTAAATTAGCATAAGGGAATGGACATGGGAGTTGAGTAAGCTTGGGATACTTTTGAGAGTTAGGTCACAGGGTACACATTCTTTATGAAATCAAATTCAGACTGTCAAGCTGAAATTCATCTTTGCATTATCTTGGGGAAAAACAATACTCTACCAAAACAACCAACCGAGAAAATCATAGAGGAATGAAAAACCCCATGTGGCAGGTTTTTTTCCTCCTCTAAAACAGAATGGGTGGTTCACCTTCATCAAACATGGCATGGAATCATTAAATCTTTACATGTATTTTTTGTAAATATACTTTACAAATGTTTCCTGTCTGGATCCACATTCTACAGGATGGGCATCCATTTTTGAGCATCCAATTTATATTTTTCCAAGTCATCCTCATATGTTTATCTAAAGTATATGAGAAACATGTTTTTGTATATATGTTTTTCCTTGGTTATATTTAGTCACCTAGTGATGAATATCAGACAGAATTCCATTTTTTCACACTACAAAAATCTGCAGTATCTCCACTTGTGTCAGCAAAATGTTAACTGCATTTTGAGAGTCAGCATATTCATATGTCCCTTGTGAGTAGACATTTTACACAGAACTTTTCAAGTATTCTAAGATAGTATTTACTTATCTATTCTTGGTTATATAAAAGTTTTTACAATGAGCATATTTGTTACCAGAAGTTTAAAGTAATTGCTTTAGCCTCAGCCATGTTCTTTTATTCACTGTAAATGGACTTCTCACTCTAGCACTGCCACACACTGAAGTTCCAACTATTACATTGCTATGGTTGGATATGGAGAAGGCCCAAAGGCCTAGGTGTAAACAGCATGGTCCCTGATGTGGTAGGACAGGGTAAGTAAGGAGCTTTTGGCTGTTAGGTTCTGGTGGAACATCCTTAGGCCTTTCAGAATGTCCCCTCAAAGGACTGAGGCTTTTGCTCTTCCTCTTTTTTGGCCTCCTGAGTTAAGTGATTTCTCTACACATCTCCCACCATCATCTGCTGCCTCCCCAGAGACCCAAAGTAATGGTGCCAGTTGAAGATGGACTGGGGTCTCCAAAACCATGAGCCAAAATATGCCTTTTCTTATTATATTTGCCTCAAGTATTCTCCTGTTATAGAACACCGATTAATTCACACATATTCATTTATTTAAAAATTAAATGACTACAAATTTCATTGTCATTTAATTAACATCCTTAAATTTTTATTTCTTTATGTAAAAAATTGCATGGAAATATCTACATTGTCGTAAGACACTTGTGAGATAATCATGCAGTTTTAGACTTAGAAGAGGAAATGAACATATGGTAAACATACATGACAAGTGTTGTTTACTATCAATCTGAAGGTGGTCTGCTTTGATCTGCTACTCTTGGATGTTTTCAAAGTTAGTTAATTCACTTGCTTTAACTGTCATGTCCTTCACTGTCTCATTGTCAGACTAGCTTTATGATTTTACAAGGATATCTGAGAAAGACTATGTGTTTCTGCATTGAATGTTCTGAGTGAATCTATGTAAGTTTAATAATACTTATTTAAAAATGTATCAGTAACAGGCATATGCTAAGCATCTCACTAAATGTTGAATCAAGGGATTAAAAGGTGTATGCACTTATTATTGTCATTTCACATATAGGAGCTTGAGATTTGGAGAGATGAAGTGATTTATTCAAAGCTACTAAGGAAGTGAGAGTCACCAGGATTTACACTCCATACGAACTCAAAACAAAGTCATTCTTTTGTTCCTTATGCCATACCTCCTTGTGTTCTGGTGAAGATATAATCATGAATTTGCACAATGTTTTCTTCACTTTGATGATTTTCTGCAAGCATTATGCTCTCCTCTCCAAAATCATTAAGTTAAAAATCATCTTTTCCCATTCAGAATCATCCATGTAGTTGTGATATTGCCTATTGTTCTGAGTGGGAAAGGCTTTGGATTTTGAACACTTGAATACCCATGATGGACTTGCTCTAATAGGATGAAAGAAATTGGTCCTGAACAGTGGTGCACGTACCCTGGGTGAACTGTGATGAAAACTACAAAGTGCCTGAGTTAAAACAGAGGATATAGGTCTGATTTGTCCTGCTCACAATCTGCTCTGTGAAGTTTTATGAATAGAGTGAGATTTCATGTCTGAAAACAAATTGTCAAACAGGGCAGTGTACAAAACTAAGTCATTCACAAAAGGACTGCTTGAGGGAATTTAGAATGCAAAAAATTAATCACTGCAGATTAGGGTTAAGAGAATTTGGTTGCTCTAGGTCATAGATGTGAGGATAACCGACACTGATCATTAGAAGAAAGGAAAAAGTTTTAGACTTGTGAATCAAGGAGCATTCTAAAAGCAAACACTGAGTGTGGGAGGCTGGTCATACAGAAATTTTTTTTCCTACTAGTGAGGTTTTGCTTCCTCTGAAACATGTATTATCAATGGCCTGAAGGTTAAAGTAAATTAGGTCTAAAATAAAAATCTGGAAGCAGGTTCCAGTTGGATCCCACAAGTTCTTAATCCATGAAACATTTGCAAGTAGGTGCAAGAGTAAGGGCAGACTGACTGAAGTGGTCAGGTGGTGGCCAGTTCACTGAAGCTCACCTCCATGCCCAGACGGTTTCTTTGTTTCCAAATTTTTACAGATGCTAATCTTCTACACAACAGCAGCAAGGTACTTCCATGGTCACTTCTCAGCCAATGCTCAGCTTTCTCCTGCTTCTTCCCCAACCTCTAGGCTGAGTTAGAAAGAGAGGAACAGGAAAAGAGAGAGCACCTATCTCATTCACACTCAAACGTGTAACCCAGCTCCCTTCTCTTGCCTATACCCACATTTATTTCTTAATCCCTGGTCCTCAGCATGATGTCACTTCCCCACCTCCTATCTCAGAAGAAAGAAATGCCCTGACTCAACAGGCAAGGTCTCTCCTGATTAGGGAAACCCATGGGGCTTCTCATGGGTGTGATTCTGCTCTGTGGGTCTTCAAAGCCCTTGTTAAGATGAGAGAGTTGCGATGTGCTCATCTGTCAATGGAATTTGCCCCGTGATTTCTCAAAGCAGACAAAGTAGAATAGGAATCACAAGAGAGCAACTCTGAGAATTCAGAGGACCACTGAAGCCTACTGTTTAAATGTTGGTGCTCATTTCAGAACTTCTTCCCTATACTGTCTCAAAGGTGTGCTTTTTTTTCTCCAGGTAATAATTACCAAGAGTGATTAAATATGTATGTGGGTGATGATTTCTATATTCATATGTATATATTTTTTAATTTTAAAGAAAAAATGAAACAAAATTTTGAAACAATAGGAGGGTAAAGATCATTAATACTCTGCATATTGTTATCTTTAACTTAGTTACTCAGAGTACAAGGTAGCAACATCTAATTGTTCAAACAATGTTAGCATAAACCTTTGTTTATAATGAACTAAGAGAAATTAGCAGTATAACTATCTTAACTATCATATGTGTATATGTTTGTGTGTGTCTGTGTGTATATAATTTTCACCTTTCTCTTTCATCTTTTCTCCATTTCGTAATCCCAGTTTCTCTTTCAAGTTGCAGTTTTTTCCCATTTTGTAATATGTATTATACATTTTGGATCTTATTTACCCTGCTGGATTTTCATGCTAGGGATACAATACAATGTTTATACATGTGCATCTGGTTTATTTTACTTATGAATATGCTCTCAAGTTGTATCTATTTACCTATAAAAACCTTCCATGTATCCTTCTTTATTGCTGAGTAGTACTCCATTGTATAAAAAGACCATATGTTTTTTATCCATTCCTCGAGTGATGAGCATTTGGGCTGTTTCTAAGATTTAGCTATTACAAATTGTGCTGCTATAAACTCACAAAGGATTGCTATCAAGAACATATAAAGAACTCAGAGTATCATCCCTCCCAAATTTAAAGACCCAGTCCAAAAATGGGCATGAATACATATGTCTCATATAAAGAAATACAAACAGCAAATAAATATATGAAAAAATGTTCAACATCATTGGTCATTTGAGAGCTGCAAATTAAAACAACACTGAGATTCCATCTCACTCTAGAAAGAATAGCTATCATAAGACATCAACTGATAACAAATGCTAGTGGGTTGTAGGGGAAAAGGACCCCTTCTCCACTATTGGTGGGAGTGTAGACTGGTGCAACCACTGTAGAAATCAGTGTGGTGACTCTTAAAAAATCTAGGATTGGAAGTCCCATTTGACCTAGCTATTCCCCTGCTGGGTATCTCCTCAGAAGAACTAAAAATATCATTGCACAGCATTTTATGTTCATATATTTTTACATTTATTCATTCTAATTTTGCTGTAGCATCTGATTTTTTATTTGCCTGTTGAAAAAAGTGGGACATCTTTTCATATTCCTGTTTCCCATCCATGTATCTTCCTTAGTGAGGTGTCTGCTAAGATCTCTGGTCTATGTTTTTTTGCCTTTATTTTATAATTTATTACTGTGCCATAAGTTTTTGTTTCTGCAGTTACTTCTGGGATATCTTTTTCTTCTGTGCAACTTCCTCCTCTGGGTTAGGAACATTTTGTTTCTTTTCAGTAAGGATCATCTCAACATGGCAGAGACAGCTCATGTATGGGTTAACCTGTGGTGAGCTCTGTAAGTATGGTGGTGCATCTTGGGCGCTTTATTCACCTGGATATGTGCAATGACCAGAGAACCCTTAACTTCAGCATTTGCAGCAAAAATTTAGCACTTTTTTTTTGGCCACCAACCACGTGATCAGTCCCACTGTTTGGTCTGGGCACACTTACAAACTCCACCATTGTAATGCCAGAATGACACACATTGCTTCTTTAATGTGACATCCTCCAGATGCTTGGTGGCCTTTCAGATATGCATACCCTTGATGGCCTGGGTAGTTCCACGAGTGTCCTTAAAGTGAACATGAAGATTTGAGCCCCTTGATTTGCATGACTTTGTGGAGTTTTCTTGGTCAAGAGAGTAGCGAACCACTTTCACAGGTCACCTCAGGCCACTTACAGGAAGAGCCTATTTTTTCTTGTGTTTGGTTTCTTATTTTTGAGTTTTAAGAATTCTTTGTATATGGTGTATATGTTGGATAATCAGGCTTCCTGAGATATGATTTACACAAATAGTTCCTCCACATCTTTTTAAATTTTCCCCAGAGCATTTTAAAGAGAAGAAATCCCTTTTTTTAGACTCAAAAGTCGTTTTATTTTCTTCTTTGCTTTTAAAAACACTATAATTGAAATGCAATATGTGGTATATTTAATATACAAAACTTGAGTTGGAGATAAATATATAACAGTAAAATTATTATCACTAACTGTAACATAAATATATCCACCACCTCCAAAAGTTTCCATCTGCTGTCTTTGCTATTATTTTTAATTAAGTTTATTGATATATTTTAGATAGACATAATGACCTTATTCATCATAGGGAATTTGTACCCATACATAGTATATTTTTTATTTTAAAAATAAAAATTACAATAAAACAGCTTCAAAACAGGTTAGTAAGAGAGTTATAATAATTAATATATCGCATGTTGTTGTCTTCATAGTAGTTATTCAGAGTACAAGGTACAGGCATGTTGTCCAAACAATATTAGTGCAAACCTTCCTTTTCAGAAACTAACTGTATAACTATCTTGTGTATGAATATATTTTTCTTTTTCCCTTTCTCCCTTTCCCCTTTCCTCCATCACAGTTTGTCTTTTCTTTTGAAGTTTGTTTCAATTCCAATACCTATTGTACATATTGGATCTTATTTACAAATTTAGTTTATCCTCTTTAGACTGAGTATATTGTATAAAAACACCACTGTATAAAAACACCACTTTTTTATCCACTTCTTGGTGGATGGGCATTTGGGTTGCTTTGAATATTTAACTATTAGAAAATTCTGCTGCTATAAACGTGGGTGTACACATACTGTTGTGGCATGATGTATTTAATTCTTCTGGGAAGATAGCCAAAAGGTGAATAGCTGGGTGGAATGGGACCTCTAATATTAGAGTTTTGAGGAGTCCTCATGCTGATTTCCACAGTGGTTGCACCACTCTGCACTGCCAGCAACCGTGGAAAAGAGTTCCTTTCCCCTGCTCCAGCCCTGCCAGCATTAGTTACTGGTTGACTACATGATGATAGCCACTCTTTCTGGAGTGAGATTGAATCTTAGTGTTTTAACTTATATATCTCAAATGACCAATGATGTTGAGCATTTTTTCATGTATTCATTTGTCATTTGTATTTGTTTACCTGAGAAGTGTGTATTCATCTCAGGGGCCCATTTTTGGATTGGATCTTTGAATTTGGGATCTTGATTTTTTTCAATTCTTTATGTTCTAGGAATAAGTCCTTTTTCTGAGGAATAATTCGCTATCATGGATAAAAAATGTGGTATTTTTATACAATGAAATATTGCTCAGCTATAAAGAAGGATAAATGGGAGGCTTGTATAGGTAAGTGGATGCAACTTGAGACCATACTCAAAGTGAAATAAATCATATTGTCTTCACAGTGGAAGAAGCTCAAAGAATAAATATGATCCAAATGTGAAATAGATATTGAGAAATGGGAAGAAACTGTTCAAAAGAAAGAAACACTGGGATGAGGGAAAAGAGAAAAGAAGGAATGGAAAAGGAAGAAAATATTTATATATAAGGTAGTTAAGATAGTTATATTACTAATTTCTAGTAGTTCTTTGAAAAAGGTTTGTGGTTTTATTGTTCATTCAATTTTTCGTGCCTATGTCTTGTAATCTGAGTACCACTTTGCAGACAACAATATGCATTTTGTTAATTATTGTTACTCTCCTACTATCATGTTTTGAAATTTTGTATCATTGTTTTCCTCTTTAAAATGAAAAAATGGTGTCTACTCTATCTCTCTTCTTTTGTTGCTTGGATAGAAGTTTATCAATTCTATTAATCTTTACAAAGGACTAGATTTGTTTTCACAGACTTTTTTCTGTCGATTTCCTGTTTTCAACTTCATAGATTTCTTCTATAATTTAAAATTGTTCGACATACAACTACATTTTTATGGAGATGGTATGGAATATTTTACATCATATATACAGTAATGATCTGATCAGAGCATTTGCATACCTATCACCTAAAACAACATTTCTTCAGGTGAGAATACTCAATTTTAAATATCCAGTAAAGAAATACACAAAATACAGGGTGATCCCATACAACCGATATGAGAAAGTTGATCTCTTAGAAGTTGAAAGTAGACCAAAAACAAGGATTGAAAGTAGAACGGTAGTTACCAGAGGCTGGGAAGAGTAGGAAGAAGGAAGGAAAGGGGAAGGTTGATCAATTGTTATTACCTTACACTTAATTAAGAGTTAGAAGTTCTGGTGTGCTATTTCACAATAGGGTAGTGATAGATAACTATTACGTACTATGTATTTCAAAAGTCTAGGAGAAAGGATTTTGAAAGTTTTCCCACAGAAGAATGATGCAGGTTTGAGGGATAAATATGTTTCACCTTATTTAAATATTACACAGTGTATACATGCATTGCAACATCATTTACCCCATTAACACATACCACTGTTATGTTTTCATATATCAGTCAAAAGTAAACTTAATTAAGTTTTTCATTAAGCAAGTTATCTCAGTAAACACCTCTCAAGAAAAGGTATACAAATGGCCAAACTGTATTTTTTAAAAGGTTAAACATCGCTAATCATCAGTGAAGTGCAAAATCACAGTGAGGTCTCATCTTACACAAGTTGGAAAGGCTATTATCAAGATGTCAAAAGAGAACAGATGGTAAAGAAACAGGAAAAAAAGGAAACTTTCCATGCTGATGATTGGTATGTGAGTTAGTACAGCCACCCCAAAAAAGAGTATAAGGTAAATTGTGAGAATCAGAAATGCTTGGAGGTAAATTACTAGGTTTTAAAAAGTGCTTGGGATTTTGAATTCATGGAACTATTTTGTGTTCCATCTAACCTAACCAGTTATTCTTATGCTTGGCAGATCAATCTATCATTCATAAAGTTCAACCATTAAGCATCACTTCATTACATTAAATACTCAGCACTGATTCTCAGATGTTTCCATACAGCACTTTCAGGGAATACTGTTCAATCTGCATATCTTCATACTTAAAGAAGAAGCATATTCACAATACAAATGTTCACACTTAATTGAAATACCTTGACTTCAAATGAAAAAATGAATAGGTAGGATTTGTACTTTCATCTGTGCTCCAAAACGTGATGAGCAATTTCCAATTGAAACTATGTTAGTAAGGATTTTTCAGGAGAGCAAAACAAATACAGCAGTTTAGAGTGCAACCAGAGAGCAGAACTCAGAGAAATGTTCTATGAAGATCGGAGAACCTGAAATGTTTAGCCTAAAATATAAAATAGATCTTTTCAAAGATTCATAAGGAAATTTTCTGAGGTAGAAAGATGGCAGAGTGGTGACTGACAGTTAAACCTGTCTGAGTTTTAGAATCCAGAACTCTGGGAAACAACAACTTTCAGAAGAAAAAGAGTGTAGTTACTTGGGAACAAGGAAAGGTCTGACAAAGTTAAAAGTCTCAGAGGAATTAAAGAAACAGAGTGTGACACGGAGAAGGGAAGAGACTCTGTGCACTTTCTCCGTAGGTGGTGGCTGCTCTCTGTTTCCAGATGGTAGATGCTAGGGACCCTAGAGGACCTCATAGGGACACAGTGCAGTGGAACACACTGGTGGACCTATTATCTGCAGAGAGAGCACAGGACACTGCACCCAGTGAGTCCTTCTACAGGCAACAACAGGTAAATGACTAGTACAAGCACCTCCTGTGTCCCTGGAGAGAGGACTTGGTCGGATATCTTCCTAGGAAAGGGTTGATCATTTGATTCTGGGGCCCTGTTATGGTAGAAAAATTGTGTCAACTTGAGGAGTCTAGAGGTTTAGCTGAGTGACTCAGCAGGAAGGCAGGGTGCTTACTTTGTATACATCCTGAGTCTGTGGAAGAGGAGGGCATGGACATTATGTGAGAGCTACATGCTCCCTCGCATCAGGATAGACTGTTTACAATGTAAGAGAAGGAAAGAGGCTGCTTGCAGCCATTCCTCCCTTTTGGCTGGTTGTTTTTCCTGTGCTCTGCTGCCATGACCATTTTCCCTCTGCCATGTGCCACAATGCCTCTGAACCAGCCAAGTATGGACCAAAACCTGCATGAACTGTCAGCTAAATCAACCTTTCCTTCCTTCATTTGGGGTGTTGGGTATTTTGTCTCAGCAATGAAAAAAAGTAACCAAGACAGGCCCTTAGGAGCCACACATCCTAATCCAGGTCTCCCAGTGTTATGTCCCCAAAGTACCTGGTTGACAAACAACCATAGGAGAGAGCTGGCTGTCTTGGAGTAGGCTGGAATGTGATTTTTAAAAATTAAGTTTATTGGTACATCTTAGATATACATAATGATGATATTTACCATAGAGAATTTGTACACATAAAAGGAAAATAAGGATGAAAAAAATGATAAAATACAAACAAAACTTTGTAAATATGGAGGGGAAGATGTTGAAGGGAGGAGAGGGGATTGAGAAAAGAGGTAGAAAGGGTTTTCAGCTAAAGCACATAGGCCTGGCTCCCAAGGCCAGAAGCCAAACTCAGCCTCAACATCTGTGGACTTGAAAGTCAGTTCACGGACTTTCTTGCCTTACTGTCTGCTGGTGCCTGCACCCAGCACAGATCTGGGATCCAACTGCCTCTTGATCTATCAACCATGATCAGGGACAAGTCTTGACTTGGACACTGTCCCAAAATTATAGATCCTGGAAGAATGTCACACATTCAAAATCACAGAGAAGTCTATCTCTCTCTCTCTATCATTTCTTCTTTCTTTTTCTGTCTTTCTTTCTTTGTTCTTTCTTTCCTTCTTTCCTCCTCGGTGTTTCTTTCCTTTGCCTTCTTCACTAGTTTATTGAGGATTGGGGAATTTTCCTTTGTCCTTTTCATGTCTTCTTTTTTCCTCTATCTCTTTTTAGTACTTGTTTTATTTCTTTATGTTTCCTCTTCTCCTTTTAAATTTTTCTCCTTTAATTTTTCTGTTTTTAAATCCCTCATATAATTTGTTTTTTCTCCTTTTAAAATCGCTTACTTTACCTCAGTCTCTTCTGTTATCTTTACTTAATTGTGCAAACACCACTCTACTTTCTAACAATAGGCTTTGTCCCACTTCTCTCTCCTCTTTCTCAAATCACACTTTAAGGTTTCAAATTTTCTTTTTGTATTCCTCTGTTCCCAGCCCCATATATCTTCTGTGAATTTCTTCTCTAGAGTTAAGGGTGGTACATAATTTGTTATTAAGGTGTGTTAATTTCCAATTTATTTTGGATGGTACTACTATAAATGATTTCCTTGATATTACTGGGGTCACATGAGTGTTGCTATTAATGGTTTTTCGCCACAAGTCCCAACACCCAGATTACACTTAGGACATTAATGTGGAGGACCACCAAGATGGCTCCCCCTGAAAGAAGACAGTTTGCCCCCATTGTTGTTCAACTTTGCCCTGCTCCCTTGAATGGATATGCACAGAGCTGGCTAGGCAGACACTCAACCGCCTTGATCGGCTTTACGCAATAAAAGAGGGATTCCCAGATGTGTAACATTTGAAGCAAAGTGACAGGTCTGCATGTATTTCCTGCCAAGCCTCTCTCCTACTAGGCATGAGGTAGGCTGAGAGACACTGCACTGCCTGCTGGGATGGAGCTTTAAGAAAGAGGCAGTGATGTTCCAGGGCAAAGAAAGGCCAATATCAGGGCTGAGGGAGCTGATCCAAAACACAAGATACTTCCTGAAACTGTGGTATTCAGATTTCTCCAAACTTAGAGGCTACATGTAACCAGAATCCGGTGTTCTTTCTGCGTATATTTCTCTGCATATTGCAGAGGTGCCATTGTTCCTCCTACCTAGCCCAGGTCACAGAATTCACGTAGTTCTCATCATTCTCACAGACACTCTACCCTGTGCCACTCTCCTCTTCACAAATTACTAAAACCCAGGTTTGGTACTGGATCATGGCCTTTGTTCCTGTTGGCCTTTATTCTCCCTGGACTTTGGACCCCCTTGGCTACCACTATTGCAGATACAGTTCAATCTCTTTTTTTCTCACTATGGATTATATTGGAAGTAGTACATTGGAATTTACTCATGAGAATTCCAATATCTTTTCCCTAGGATTTCCATTAATAAACTCGAGGCTGCTATGAGATTCAGGCACTTATAATTAACAATACTAGAGTTCATTTTCCGAGACCTTGGTGTTGGGATAATCACACTGTATCTCTCCCTTGCCAATTAACTGAAGTAGTCAGAACTTGCAAGGGAGGCATAGAACTATATTTACTCTTGCCAAAAGTACAACACTGAGAAGTCACTAACTAAAGAGATCTCTAAACTACCAACAAAGTCCTTATACTATAAGTATTCACTAACCTCAGCAGGAAACCAAACAAACAAAAAAGAGTTAATAGAAACATGAGAAAACAAGGCAATAAAATCCCTCCACACACTCTCAAGTCCCCCAAAGGAAATCCAGAGGACCTCAGGGGGGAAAATAACATAAACCACATATCAAAATTACTTGAAAGAATAACACAGGAGATAAGAAAACAGTTTCAAGGGATAATCAGCAAGAACACAGGAGCTCTAACTAAACTGGTCATAGAAACAATGACCAAAATGAGCTAGAAGCTTTCAGAAAACACCTATATGAACCTAGATAAGCTAAATAAAATGGTACAAAACATGAATTACCAGTTTAGCAAAGAATTATTGTCCATGAAAATGTTTCACTTGGAAATTCAGATTAAAAATTAACTTGAAACTATGAAAGAATGGGCCGTAAACATGACGAATATGAGAACAAAATTTGAGAACTAGAAGACAATGAGTAGTTCTTCAAAGACCAACAATGCAAAGACACCTCAAATGTAACAACAGAACAGGAAAAATGGACCTAACAGTGAGTAGATGATGCAAAGAAGACTAATCTAAGGGTAAAAGAAATAAGTGAAAAAGCAGAAGACAACACAAATGGTATAAAAAACGTCTATTTACAGAAATAGTGGCAGAAAATTTCCCAAATATAGGAAAACAAATAAACATAAAATTAAATGAGGCATATAGAACCCCAGATGGCCACAACCCAAAGACAACCTCTTTATAGTACACAATACTCAAAGACTTGAAGTTTATCAGAGGTATAAAATCTTAAAATCTGTTAGAGAAAAGCAATGAATGATGTATAAATGTGAATGCATTAGAATTATAGCAGACTTCTCAACACAAACCTTAAAGGCCAGGAGGGCTTCGTATAAAGTGTTTCAAGTCCCAAAAAATAATAACTTCTAATCCCCACTTATGTACCTTGAAACTCTTTCCTTCAAAATTGATGCAGAAATCAGGTATATCACAAGTCAAGAAATTCATGAGCACCAAACCAGCATTACGAAAAAATCTGAAGGATATTTTAGAAAAAGACAGTGAAATCAAAAATGCCAAGAGAATAAATACACGTGACAAGATGAATATCTAAGCAAAAAGAGGGAAAAAAGAAAATGCCATTACACGAATAATTTTATACCTTTTAACAATAAATAACCTAATGTGAATGGTCTCAGCTCTCCAATCAAAAGATATTCATTGGCCCAGTGGATCAAGAAACAAGACCCAGTAATATGCAGGATACAAGAAACATTTAATTCAAAAAGAAAGTTCAAAGATTAAACCAGGATGTAAAACTTTATTTCATGCAGTGGAAACTGGAAAAAAAGCAGAAGTGGCTATCCTAATTTCAGACAAACCCTAACTGATGAGAAGAGACAAAGAAGGTTATTACATACTGGTTAAGTGAAGAATTTAAAAGGATAAGATAATGATTATAATCATTTCTCCACCAAACACAGTCATGCCCAACTTCATAAAGCAAATACTTTTGGACATGAAAAACCAGATAAACGCCAATGCTTTTGTAATTGGGGACTTCAATACTCCACAGTCACAAATAGATCACCTAGATAAAGAATCAACAAAGAAATATCAGAGTTGGACAAAACATTTAAACAAATGGATTTAATAAGTATCTATGAAATATTCTTCCCAACAACAGAATATGCATTCTTCTCAGCATCACATGTGGCTTTCTCCAAAACAGACAACTAGCCAATAAAGCATGCTTAAGTAGATGTAAAAGAAATGAAATTATCTAATGTGTGTGTGTGTGTGTGTGTGTGTGTGTGTATATATATATATATATATATATATATAGCAATAAAAGTATAAATTAATAGCAAAAGAAACCATATGAACTGTGCAAATACATGGAAATTAAATATTAATCTCTGGAATAATTCAAGGCTTCAAAAGAACTAAGGAAGAAATCAGTTTGGAGTGTCAAACAGTAATGCCAGTATAATAACTGGAACCTGCAGGACAAAATGGAATGAGTCCCAAGAGGGAAGTTTATAGTGAGAAGTGCTTACATCAGCAAAGCTGAGTGAGCTGAACACAAATCTACAATTCTTTTGGTGGATTATTTGCGGCCTTCTGTGCAGAGTAACATGTCATTTGCCAAAAATGACGATTTCACTTCTTCCTTTCCTATCCTTATTCCTTTTATTTCTTTCCCTTGTGTAATTGCTCTGGGTAATGTTTCCAAAATTATATTGAATAAGAGTGGTGTATGATTTTTGATTTGCTGCGTTGTGTTTGATAGTATAGTCTTGAGGATTTTTGTGTCTATGTTCATTAAAAAGATTGGTATGTAGTTTTCTTTCTTGATTGGGTTCTCTTCTGGTTTTGCAATCAGGATAATGCTTGCTTCCAGGAATATGACAGGAATATAGAAGTACTGTGGTGTTTCATTTGCATTAAAGAGTTTGAAGAGTACTGGCTTTCAGTCTTCTCTAAATTTTGTAGAACTTAGCAGTGGATGCATTGGGATTTGGGATTTTCTCAGTTCGTAGTTTTTATCACCTCTTCACTTTCACTAACTGATATTTGATTATTCAGGATTTTTATATCTTCCTGGTTCATCTTTGATAGATCATATGTATATAGAAATCTCTCCATTTCCTGTGAATTTTCTAATTTATTGGCATACAGGTTTGTGAAGTAGTTACCAACCATCTTCTGGATTTTGGAATAATTGATTGTGATTTCACCTTTAGCACTTGCAATTTCATGTATTTGCATATTTTCCTACACCTTTTTGAGTATATTGGTGAAGGGTTTGTCTGTTTTGTTTATTCTTTTGAAGAACCAGCTCTTTAATTGATTCTTTGTATTGTTTATTTTTTGTCTCAATTTCATTTATTTACACTTTAAGTTTCACAATATTTTCTTGTGCTAGCTTTCAGTTTGGATTCTATTTGTTCTTTTAGGAATGAGGTGCATCATGGAGTTATTTATTTGAGCTCACTCTGTTTTGCTGATGTGAGCACTTATCACTATAAACTTCCCTCTTGGGACTGATTCCATTTTGTCCCGCAGAGTCCAGTGTATTATATTGGCATTACTGTTTGACTCTCCAAACTGTTTTCTTCCTTAGCTCTTTTGAAACTCATTAATTAACAAATGGGATCTCACCTTATCAAAGAGCTTTTGTGAAACAAAAGAAATCACCAAGAGAGTGAAAACACAAGCCCACAATATGGAAAATAATTATAGCCAGTTCTCCCCTCAGACAAAAGACTTATATCTAGAACATATAAAGAACTGAAAAAAATCAGATCCGCTTCCTGAAAGACCAAATCTAAAAATGGGCATCTGAGATGAATACACAATTCTCAGATGAAGAAATACAAATGACAAAGAAATACATGAAAACAAATATATCAAATTAAGAAGATTCTGCACAAAAAGGAGCAAGTAGCAGAGTGAATAAATAATCATTTTTCTAGCTATTCTTTGACAAGGGGGTTAATATCTGGACTACATTAACCCCCTGAATGAAAAACAAACTAAACCTTCCAGATTTAAAGACCCATAAAAAATGGGCATCTGAAATGAACAGGCACTAGTCAGATGAAGTACAGATGGCCAACAAATACATGGAAAAATGGTCACCACCGCTGACTATTCTAGAAATGCAAATTAAACAACACTGAGATTCTATCCCACTCCAGAAAGCATTGCTATATTCAAGAAATCAAATAATAACGAAGGTTGGAGTGGCTGTAGGCATAAAGGACCCTTATTCATCATTGGTGAAAGTGTTAAGTGGTATAGCCACTATGAAAATCATTATGGAGGTTCCTAAAAAACTAAAAGTAGAATTCTACCTGACCCAGTTATTCTGCTCCTAGGTATCTGCCCAAAAAAGTTAATAGCATGACATTTTAGTGATACATGCATATCCATATTTATGCTGCCCAATTTGTAAAGGCTACATTTTGGAAACAGCCTGTATGCCCTTGACCTAATGGATGGATAAAGGAAATGTATTTATCCTCTACCCACTATGGTATTATTCTACTATACAGAAGGGTGTACTTGAGGTGTTCATAGGTAAATGAATGCATCTTGATGCTATAATATTAAGTGAAATAAATCAGACACACAAGCTTAAATACCACATAGTTTCTACTATATGAGTAATTAAAAAATATAAATAAAGAGCAAAATAAATGATGAAAGGGAGTAATTAGATCTTTTTCAAATGGGAAAGGGAAGAGATGGAGGGTGGGAGAGAGAGCAGGAGGTGAGGGGAATGGGAAGGAAAGAAAAATAATTAAAGGGAGAAAAACAGAAACAGGGACTTTGAAACTAGGAAGGAGACTAAGAGTGGATGGAGCAGGAAGAGATGGAAGGTAGAGGGGACTAAAAAATATATTATGTACATGTAAAGTTTCCCACAATAAATTGAGTCATTAGGTACTGCAAACATGTACTAAGAAGATTCTAAAGTTTCTGAACCACAGAGAGAACAGTAGAGTCAAGACCACTTAGAGAATTGGAGAAAATCTTTGCTGCCTATCATCGGACAGAGGATTACTATGCAGAATATATAAAAACTAAACACAAAAACAAGTAATCCAAAATAAGCAAGAAATCTGAACTGTCCATTCTTAAAAGAGTAAATTTGAATGGCCAGTAAATGTATGAACAAATGCTCAATATCTTAGAAAGCAGGAAAATATGTATCAAACTTCATTGAGGTTTCATTTTATCCCAGTTAAAAAGTTATCATAAAAAATAACAAACATTGATGGGGATATGGAGAAAAAACCCTCTTAATCACTACTGAGGGGAATGTGAATTACTATAGCTACTACAAAAATCAGCACAGAGGTTCCTAAAAAATCTAAAAATAGAACCATCATATGATCCACCTATACCATTGCTCAATCTATATCTGATGGAAATGAATGAACGTACAAGAAACCCTGCATGCCTGTGTTTCCTGTGGTGCTACTCAGTGTAGCAAAGATGTTGAATCATCCTAGTTGTCGATCAGTGGATACATAGATACAGAAAATGTAGACTATATACACAACGGAGTATTATTTACCAATAGAAAAAATGATAGAATGTCATTTGTTGAAAAATGAATGGAAATGTGGAACCTCATGTTATGTAACATAAAGACAAACATCACACTTTTTTCTCATATATGGAACCTAAAAGAAAATAAAAAGATGTCCTTAAGATGGATGAGGGATTGTTATGGAATGAGAAGTGAACAGTAGGGGAGGGGATGGGGTAAGAAAGGATAGGAGGAATCATGGGTATGATCAAGTCACAATATATACATTGTATGGTAATGTCAGAGAGAATCCTATTAACTTGCAGAATTGATATGGGTCAACAAATTTCTTAACAAATATCTCTATATTTGCAGTAGAGTGTAAGAAAGAAATGCAATTAGGTACATGTATTTAATATAACATCTTTAACCAGAATAAGATAACTATTCTTATTTTTAGTTTTTTTTTCTTTTTGAGACAGGGTCTCACGATGCTTTTCACACTGGCCTTGAGCTCTCTTTGTAGCTCAGGTTGGTCTCAAACTTGCAGCAATCCTCCTGCCTCAGCCTCCCAAGTGCTGGGATTACAGACGTGTGACACCACGCTTAGCAAGATAATTCTTAAGAAAGATCATTCCCATACCATTAAATCACTTGAAGAGGTACATAGTGGTAGCTTTTGAATTTTTTAGTGGATGAGCTTAGGAGAAGGAACCTTGTTGAAGAAAGGAAGGATTTTTATTTGTATAGAAATGCACTTCAAATCATACAGACCCAGACTGTGGTTGGAAATCAACACAAATATCAAAACTCTTAAATGCAACACTCAGCACAGGAAGAAGTAGAGCTTCTCAGCTTTACAGTGAAGTGCCAGGCTACTTTGGAACATCATAGGACAGACAGGGTGGAAATTGGGCAGTGATGAGTGTTTGCACTAACAAGGCTCTAGAGAACATGGTCCCATGACTCCCTGTCTGAAGGGGCCCAGAGAGGAGCCTGTGCAGCTTCTGGGTATTAGCAGCTCCTTGTTTCTATCATTGCAGGCTTCAAGACATAAATGTGAAGCACTGCACAATTCCTGAAAACATGGGTTACATGTGTTCAAAGTATAAACCACATGTCCCAGGTTATTGCAAATATTCAGAACAGAAAGACCTTTGTCTGGTCTTCTCTCTTCCAGCTGATAAGCCTAAATTGACAGCTGCACCCTCTACTTCACCTATGGCTTTGCCTTATCTGTGCCCTCCTTGTTAATTTCCTGGGCTTCTCATCTGTAATCCTTATCTGTTTCTCTGATTTCCTTTGTCTGTTCTAAACTAAGTTTATAATTTTGCTTTAACAATGCTTCTGGTTGATTGCTATTGTATTTATTATTCTTGATCTTGAATCTTCATTCCAGTTAATCACATCTGTGGCTGATGGGAAGAATCTGAGCTTTTTCCTCCAACTTCCTTCTCAGTAACGAGGGTGGTGGAAAGCAAAAAGCTTTCGCCAAACGGTTGCAGGCTGGCAGGTAGTACTTTTGGAGTATTGTTTTTAGCATGTTAAGGCCAGCTCATACCTGTTGAGTGACATAGCAGATAAAGAGGCACTGGAGGTAAGTAATGGGGCTTGATCAACTTGGATGACAGAGAGGGTGCCCTGATTTCTGGAAACACTTCATTATTGTCTCAAAGGTCTACAGTGCTTTCTGGGAACATACAGAGTATGAAGGTGACAAACGCTTTCAGAGAAAGGAGAAGCCAAACGATAGACTAACAAGAGATACTACCACAAGGTATTTGAGTAGAGGAACAGAAAGTCAAAAGGTAACAAGCTGGGGTTACAGGGGAAAGCTTGTATGAATGCGTATATGTGTGCAGTACATAAAAGTGACATTTAACTTGGATAATTGGTACACATACCTCTCTTCTCTTGATCATGTTTGCTTCTCCTTCCCATCCCACACTCCTATTTCTCTTCCCCAGATTCCCTTCCCGCCTCCATAGAATATACCTAGCTGTTTACTATTCTTTTTTATTTTGCTTTTTAAGTTGTATTTTGGTTTTCTCATATTAGAGAAACTGCCATGTTTAACCTTCTCTGTCTGGTTTATTTTACTTAGCATTATGAACTCACAATCAATCTCACTTTCTACAAATAATTCAACTTATCCATCTTGATGGTTAGAGTGGAGAGCTTAGAATTTGCCCTTCCTTTTCTATTTTATGCAAAAGGTAAAACAAAATTTCATAACAAAATCATAGGAGAATAATGACAGTACACTGTGTACTGCTGTGTTCAAAGTGGTTACTCAGAGTACAAGAGATGGGCGTGAAAAATCCTCCAAGCAATATAGGGACGAACATTTCTTTTCAATAAACTAAGAGAAACTAATACTGTAACTACCTTGTATTTTTCCTTTTCCTTTTCTTCCTTTCCCCTGTTCCCCTCCTCCCTCCTCCCTCTTTCTTCCACTGTTTCTTCCTTCCGTCCTCCTAACCTCCCTACCTTCCTGTCCATTCCTTCCTTCTTCCTTTCCTTCTTTTCCTTTACCCTTCATTCCCCTCTCCTCCCTTCTTTCATTTGTTCATCTCTTTCTCCCGTTCTCTCTCCTCCTCCTCTTTCTTCTCACTCTCTCATCTGATGTTAACTGATTGATGCCATGCACTGAAAATCATCCATAGAAATAGCCTAATCAGTCATTATATGCCGATATACATGATGAAAGAGATATTTCTCTTCCCTGAAAGAATGTATTCTCCCTTTGGAAACCTGTGTGGAAATTTAATGGACTTACTTGCTAAAAGTAAGATCTAGATGTCAGGGAAGCACTGGGTTGTCTGCCCACCTGTACAACCCTCCTCTCGATGAGAGGCATAAACTTTCGGGACTTAATATCATCTCTTTCACCCAGGACATGGTTACTGGAATGTGCTGAGCAAGCAATCTAATATTTGTGAAATATCAGACTCCTCATCATGAGACAGAGTATGTGAGAAAATATCTAAGCTTGTGACTCTTTCTGATCTCTCAGAAAGAGTAGTACAAGTGTGAGATGTTACTTAATTTACTGAGTTTAGGATTTGGAGTAGATAAATACGTAATGTTCTCAGCTATTTTTCGTGATAAAGTTTGAATTATTAGCTTCAAAGTATTAACCATCTCTTGGTAAATCTTTTAACTCAGAAAATTTCTTGATCATACTTTGATGAAAAATGGAAAGCTTACTGCCTTAATGAACAGCATAATAGTTTTTAGGCCGAATGCTCTAGTTTTTAGACCACATTTTCTTCCAATTCATAGTGAAATAATTGTTCTTCACTTCAGTCATTTGAACTTTAGCCTTTTAACTGTGAATCACAGGGAAAGATTAGGCTAAGTTACTATTTCTTAATCCCAATTCAACATCAAAATAGTAAAGGAGGATTTAGTTTTAGCTTTTGTTTTCAAGTACAAGTCCCCATATGATAGTCAAGGGAATTTCAATTCAATATTTCTGTGGTGAGGAATAAGATTCTTCATTTTTCACAAGCATCTCGCTTGACTTAAAAAACTGGCTTACAGAATCATTCTTGTGATTCTATGGACCACATGATCTTTTAGGTTCTATCCAGTTCTTGAACTTCATTGTTCTTCTACAAAGATAAATATAGAAATGACAAGTAACACTGAAGAGTTAAACTAGGAATTCTGAAAGGTTAAAATATAAATGTGGTAATAGAAATTGGTATAGCATTGGAACGCAAGGCTAAGGATTTTAATTCTGTCTCATATATTTATGAACTGTGAGCTCTTGTGAAAATTACTTAAACATCCCTGAACATCCTGGCTCTCAGGTTTGTTAAATGAAAATAATATCGTCTGTATTCTAGTGTTGTTTAAGGACTAAAGAAGACAATTTATATGTTTAATGCAGTAGGTGACATATAACTAGTGACTAGGAAATGTCAGCTACGGGATGAGGCTGATGCCAATGATAAAAAATCAAATGTGGGGTGTCGTATAGTTTATTTTTGAAGAAATAATAAAAAATAAGCAGGCACAAGTCCTTCATATGCCCTTCAACTTAAAATGAGGTTAATGTAAGGATTTTTATTTTTTTATTTTAAGAATAAAGGAAGAAAACATATTAACAGACATCCATTTAAAAATAGCACAAAAAAATACAAACAATACACTTACAGACAAAGTGGTAGGAAATTAACAATGGTTGTTGCCTTACTTCTGATAGCTTCAGAGTGGTTTCTCAGGAAAACAAAGAGACATACAATAATGATCAAACCAGTAATCTTTAGCTGTTCCGTTCAGTAAAGCATTAGAAGACAGTAGTACGACTCTTAGCTATCCTGTATATGCATACAGACATACATAAATTCCCCTTCTTTCTCTTCCCCTTTCCCACACCCGAGTCACCCCTTACTTTTGAGCATTTTCCTTTCATTTCACAATGTCTATCATACCTACCAGTTTTTATTCACTGTTTCAGGTTCTTACACTAGTGAGACAGTACATTGCTTACCCATGGAGGTCTCGTTCATTTCACTTAGGAGTATGGTCTCTAGTTGTGACCATTTATCTATAAAAGTTTTGAGTTTGTCTTTCTTTATACCTGAGTATTACTCCATATATAAAAGTACCACAATTTTTTTTATCCAATCCTCAGTGGATGGACATTTGGGTTGCTTCCACAATTTAGCAATTACAAATTATGCTGCTATAAACATGGGAGCACATATGTTGCTGTCATATGGTGTTTTCAGATCTTCTGGGAAAATACCCAGAAGGGAAATAACTGGGTTGAATGAGAACTCTAGACCTAGTTTGCTGAGCGATCTTCAAACTGATTTCCACAGTGGTTTCACCAGTCTGCATTCACACCAGCAGTGGAGAAGAGCTCCTATTTCTCCACAGTCTCACCAGCATTTGTTATTAGTTGACTTCTTAGTGGTAGCCACACTTACTGGGGTGAGAATGAAATCTCAGTGTTGTTTTCATTTGCATTTCTTGAATGACTAATGATGTTGAACATTTTTTCATATATTTATTTGCCATTTGTATTTTTTTATCTGAGAAGTGTGTATTCGACTCAGATGCCCATTTTTGGATTGGGTCTTTGAATTTGGAGGTGTTGGTATTTTTTTTTAATTCTTTATGTTTCGAAGTGAGATCTCATCCTACTGACAGGTTTCTGCACATCTAAAGAAATCACCAGCATAGTAAAAAGAAAACCCACAAATTGGGAAAAAAATTAACAAAGGAAGAATTTTACGTGTTTGGAAATCATCTCTCAAAAGAATGGAAGGGTGGATTCATTGCAGTCTGTTAATATATATACGCTATTACAGCAAGGGATTCCATCATCAACATGCCTAGATCCTTACTGGAAAAGTTCTCCTTGTATTAGAGGTTGAATTGAGGAAAACAGGAAAGAGGGGAAAACAAGAGATTCTTTGGAGGAAGAAGAAAGAAAAGAGGGTCAGATTGCGGGTGAAGTCAGGACTCAGTTTATAATAAATTTAAAAGAATATTTGAGAGTCAGGCCATGCAGTTTTAGACTAAATGCAGCATTCTACCTGTCTTCTCTAGCCTTCAGATATTGCAGAATAATGGAAAATCAGTCCACGGTCTCTGAGTTTTTCCTCCGAGGAATATCTGAGTTGCCAGACCAACAGCAATTACTCTTTGGAATTTTCCTGTGTATGTATCTTGTCACCGTGACTGGGAATGTGCTCATCGTCCTGGCCATTGGCTCTGATTCTCACCTGCACACCCCCATGTACTTCTTTTTGGCGAATCTTTCCTTTGTTGACATGGGGTTGATATCTTCAACAGTTACCAAGATGCTAGTGAATGTACAGACCAAGAACCACACCATCTCTTATGCTGGCTGCCTCACACAGATGTATTTTGTTCTGATGTTTGGTGACCTGGACAGCTTTATCCTGGCTGTCATGGCATATGACCGATATGTGGCCATTTGCCATCCTCTCTGCTATTCCACAACCATGAGTCCTCAAGTCTGTGTCCTGCTGCTAGCCTTGTGCTGGGTCCTTACCAACACAGTTGCCCTGACTCATACACTTCTCTTGACTCGGCTGTCATTCTGCGTTGTTGGGGAGATAGCTCACTTTTTCTGTGACATAACTCCTGTCCTGAAGCTGTCATGCTCTGACACCCACATAAATGAGTGGACAGTTCTCGGCTTAGGAGGCACAGTCCTCATGGTTCCCTTTATATGCATTGTGCTCTCCTACATCCACATTGTATCTGCGATCCTGAGGGTCCGAGCCCCTGGTGGGGGGAACAGGGCTTTTTCCACCTGCAGTTCCCATCTATGTGTTGTCTGTGTTTTCTATGGGACCCTATTTAGTGCCTACCTATGCCCTCCCTCTGTTGCCTCTGAAGAGAAGGACATTGCGGCAGCTGCCATGTATACCGTGGTGACTCCCTTGTTGAATCCCTTTATCTACAGTCTAAGGAACAAAGACATTAAGAGGGCCCTAAAGAGGCTCCTCAGCCACAGTAGAAGTTTTTCCCCTTAAATGTGGTGACAGTATGTTTGAGTTAAAGTCATAGGCTTTGATTCAGACACACTTATTTGTGTCTGGGGCCTGAAACACACTAGTCATAAGATTGTCATCAGTAACTTAAGCTCTCTGACTTGCATTTTCTCGTGTATAAAATAGAGTTAATAGTTTCAGTCTCATAAGATGATTTGGAGGATTAGCTGAGACAAAACCATGAATGAATCTGCTTGGTATAGTGATGAACAATTAGAAGATGTTCAGCAAACAAATAGCAGTTATTATCATTTAGCGTCGTTCCTCATCCTTCCCGCAATTCAGAAGTAAAAACACTTTCACTAATGTTAATTTGTTCAAGAACTTATCGAATATTTGCTGTGTGCTAGAAGCTGAGTTTTACCACTGTAAAGAGAGAATCTCTGTTTTCCTGCCTTTTCATTCTAGGATACTGATTTATCAATCTCTAAAAGTTCAGAAGCACTTATCTTATTTACAGGACTAAATGGAGGTTCAAGGAAAGAAATAAAGAATGGAAGTTACAATCCAGCAGACACAGCATAAAGGTGCCCATCAAAAAAGCTCAAATTGAGAGACCCAACAAAGAAAGACAGCTACAGGCCAGTCTGTCTAATGAATATAGATGCAAAGATACTCAACAAAATGCTGGCAAATAGATTACAGCGAATCATAAGGAAAATTATAAACCACGACCAGGTAGGATTCATTCCAGGGATGCAGGGATGGTGCAATATTTGCAAATCAATTAATGTAATACAGTATATTAATACAGTCAAAGACAAAAACCACATGATCATCTCAATAGATGCAGAGAAGGCTTTCGATAAAGTCCAACATGCATTCATGTTAAAAACTTTAGAAAAAAATAGGAATAGATGGCCTCTACATCAATCTGATCAAAGCCATCTACAATAAACCAACAGCCAACATCACAGTAAATGGACATAAACTGAAAATTTTCACTTTAAAGTCAGGAACAAGACAAGGATGTCCATTGTCACCACTCCTATTCAACATAGTTCTGGAAGCACTAGCCAGAGCAATCAGACAAGAGAGAGAAATAAAAGGAGTAAGGATAGGAAAGGAAGAAGTCAAACTATCACTACTTGCAGACGACATGATACAATACATGGAGGACCCCAACAACTCCACAAGAAAATTCCTGGAATTAATTGACAAATTCAGCAGCGTAGCTGGATACAAAGTCAACACAGAAAAATCAATAGCATTCCTGTACACAAACAACAAACAGACTGACAGAGAAATGGAGGAAACCATACCCTTTACAATAGCAACGAAGATATTGAAAGAATTAGGAATCAATCTAACAAAGAATGTGAAAGATTTATTGAGTGAAAACTACAGTACTCTGAAAAAGGAGATTGAAGAGGATTTCAATAAATGGAAAAACATACCATGCTCATGGTTAGGAAGAACTAACATTGCAAATATGGCCATACTACCAAAACTGTTGTACAGATTCAATGCAATTCCCATTAAACAACCGTTAGCATACCTCACAGATCGAAAGAAATTATACCTCAAATTCATCTGGAACCATAAAAGACCCAGAACAGCAAAAGCAATCCTGGGCAATAAGAACAAGTCTGGTGGAATCACAATCCCTGACCTGAAATTATACTACAAATCTACTGTAATAAAAATCAACCTGGTACTGGCTAAAAAACACACCTGAGGGTCAATGGAACAGACTGGAAGACGCAACCATAACGAAAAACCCACTCAGCTACCTAATATTTGACAAAGGGGTCAACCAAACCCACTGGAAAAAAGAAGGCCTGTTCAATAAATGGTACTGGAAAAACTGGCTTGCCTCTTGCCAAAAACTGAAAATAGACCCCATTCTATCACCATGCACCAAACTCAGGTCAAAAGGGATCACAGACCTCAATATTAAAACAGAAATTCTAAATCTATTGGAAGAGA
>PVLD010006675.1:0-46889 GCA_004027595.1 Dinomys branickii
ACTTTCCCACGTCTCGCCCCGGCAGCCTGGTCCGCCCTACCACATCTCCCCCGGCATCTCAGAGAAATACGCCCAGTTTAAACTTCCCAGCCGAGGTTCCGGCATTCACGCTCACCAAGTCTGTCTCGAGCTGGTGGTGTTTATTGAGGAGGTTCGCTCCCTTGCTGCTCACCCGGTCGCCATCTTCCCCGGATCTCTCAGTCTTTTTTTGAGACAGGGTCTCGCTATGCAGTTCAGGCTGACCTTGACTTCATTACGTAGCCCAGGCTGGTCTCGAACTCACAACCATCCTCTTGCCTCACCATCTTGAGTGCTGAGATTACAGGTGTGTGCCTCCATGTCTGGCTCCTGGCAAACTTTGTTGAGTGTTTTACATGTGATCTTTTAAGATAAGTCCCAGCTAGAAGCAGTAACATTAGGGTTTTCAGTGGTCTTAGGATAGGCTGTAGCCCATAAGGTTGTCTTATTACAGAGTTTTTTCTTAAGTTGCTTTTTAGGAGGAGACATAATTTAGGCAAGGTAGTGAGGGGAAAAATCTGATCTTGGAAGGTGAAAGTGCCTGGGACACTGCTCAGACCTTGGTACAGTGTTTGATTGGTCGTTCTAGCCTTTTGGGGCAACAGTCTATAGAGTTTAAGGCAAAAACCATAGCCAGCAGGGGGTGGGGAAGCAAGGGCGGGGGTAAGCAGCCTGAAGAGACACAAAAATGAAGAGGAGTATGTGAGGAGCGATCCTGTGAATGACGTCCCCAGGCTTCATGCATGAACGGACCCGTCAGCATCCAGCGGCCGGAGCAGAGCTTTGAACGCCTTGTGTCTTTATTTTATTTATACTTATTTTTTTGTCGTTTTGAGATAGGGTCTTGCTATGCAGTTCAGCCTGGCCTTGAGCTCACTTTATAGCCCAGGCTGGTCTTGAACTCACAGCGATCCTCCTGCCTCAGCCTCCCGAGTGCTGGGATTACAGACGTGCGCCACCACATCTGGCTGCCTTGTCTACCTTGTCTATTTAGATTGAGCTGTCTGGTCCAGGTAGATTTTTCCAGTGGACATAAGGCTGGATTTCTGAAACTTGTAGTTAATGTGTACCTTGGGTTATATGTGTGTTACAAGCTGTTTTGTTTTTTAACTTTTCTAGAGCTTTGTGGCCTATATGCTCTATGTAGTTTTTATTTAATGTAGTCACTGTGAATGATCAAGTGTCGGCCCTATCTAGGGATGACTTTTTGCAGCAGGACCCTTTAAACTTTTATTGTCTTCTCAGTGTGGATAGGGGCTGGTGACACAGATGCTGAAACTTTGCCCCCAAATTTTGCAATGACCACGGGCTCCAAGAGCCAGTTTGATAGAACTCAGTCTGTCCTATCCATCCAAGTCTGGCAGGTTGAGGAGAGGTTCCGGTTGAGATGGGCCTGGATAGTCAGTTTCTTTGTGTCTCACAGATGCAGGGGCATTCATTTTTGTGTCCATAGTCCTTGTAACTCATAGCCAGATGGTATTATCACCTATCAGATGGGATTTTTTTATAGACATCAGATGTTTTTATCAGGTTGCTAAGAAATAGTGATTCATGGGCTTTTTGTCCCCTTTGATGTCTGTCTTTGTTACTTTTCTCTTGTTGCTGAGACCAAATACCTGACACCCAGACTTAAGGAAAGAAAGGTTTTATTTAGCTCACAGTTTGTGGAGGTTTCAGTCCACACTGGGCTCGCTCCAAGGCAGGTTGGCACATGGCAGAGGCAGCATTTCATGGTGGCAGAAAACAGCAAAAGCAAAAAGGGAGGAGCAGCAAGAGCCAGCCTCTTTCCCTCCCTTATATGCATGTTCCCGCCCCAGGGTGAGCACAGCACTCACATCCATAATCCCAGGATTGGACCATGAATCAATCACAAAGTAGAAACCCACCCCATGACTGCATGAGACTTTTGTGGGGGGCACCCAGACAGAAACCATAACATTCCACCCTTGGCCCCCCAAAGATTCATGTACATCCCTTTACCCAAGAGGCATTTTATCTCATCTCTAAGAGTTGCCAAAATCCTAATAGTTTCAGCATTGCTGAAAAGTCCAAGTCCCAAGTCTCCTCCAAGATCTAAGGCAAACTCTTAGCTCTGAGCCCCTGTACAAATGCAAAGTTAAATACTTTCAACATTTAATGGCACAAGATAAGCATCACCATTCCAAAAGGTACAAACAGAAGGATACAAAACATTGGAACCAAAGCAAGTCCAAAATCTACTAGGACAAACATTAGGTCTTGTAGTTCTATGTGGAGCATCTGAAGCAATCTGTGATAAATTTTGAGCTCTGAAGGCCTTACATGGCTGCACCCCTGTGACACTTGTGGTGTGTGTAGCTCCCATGTCTTCTCTCTTAGGCCTGCTTTCCTCCTTCCTTGCACCTTTCCTTAGATGATCCACATTCCTGGCCTCTTCAAACTGCTGGAGTCTCTAGTACACCTTTGGCTTCACACACTGCCCTCTCAGGGGCACACTGCCTAGGCTCCCAGGGCTTCTGAAATCAGAGTAGAAGCCTTTTTAGACTCAGAACTCTTGCATTCTCCATCTGCCTAAAACCAGCACCATGGGGATGATGCCGAGGTCTGCTGCCAGCAGGAGCAGTAGCCAGGCTTTTCTCTTTCTTGGCTGTAGGTATTGAGTGTCTGGATTGCTGGGCAATCTGAATCCAATTCTGAGAACAAATTCTCTATGCTGCTACTATTCTGGAACCTGGAGTGGCTCCTGTCATTTTGGAACCTGGTGTGGCTGCCACCACCATTCAGGAACAGTGTGGCTGCCGCCTTTCTGGAACATGGTGCACTGTGGTTTTCTCCTCAAGGTAAAGTCTTTTACTTTTGCAGTTTTGAGGCTGCAAAGGGTGGAGACTTGCTGCTGCTTGTGCTTGTGATGCCCTCAGGCCATGTTTTATAATTTCCTGTCCCTTCTCACTGATTGAGATCTCTTCACCTTTATCTTTGCAGTCCATAGCTTTACTGGAGCTTTTTTCCTGGCCAAACTCACAATGTTTAAGTCATCCAGCTGGGTTTTGTGTTGATTTGTAAATCTGGCTAAAGGCCCCCAACAGTAGCCATGCTACTACCCCAACATTAGACTGCCTTGAAATTTCTTCTGCCAGATTAGTCTGTTGCCCTTAATCTCAGTCTCAGGTAAAGTCTCTGGACACGAGCAAAATGCAGACAAACTTTTGTTGTTGTTGTTGATACCAGAAATTGAACTTAGGACCTTGCACTTGCCAAGCAGGTATTTTGCCACTGAGCTATATCCCTGGCCCAAAAACTTTTTGCCAAGCCATAACATACATCATCTGGAGTTCAGCAGCCAATGTAGTCCTTCCCAGCAGAAACCGCTCAAGCCCAGTCTTTATTGGGAGGATTTTTGTCAGCCTGCTGGTCTTTCTGAGCTCTGACAATCTCCCATATAGAACAGCCAAAGGCGTTTCAGCTCTACTCTTTCAGGCAACATCTCTGAACCTTTCCAAACTTTTCCCATAAGCCATTTCCAAAGACTGTTGAATCACATGATCTGATATAGCCATAGTAACGATCCCAATCTTCTGATACCAAATTCTGTCTTGGTTACTTTTCTCTTGTTGCTGAGACAAAAAACTCGATACCCAGAATTAAGGAAGGAAAGGTTTATTTAGCTCACAGTTTGTGGGGGTTTCGGTCCATACTGGGCTCACTCCAAGGCAGAGTGGCACATGGCAGAGGCAACAGTTCATGGTGGTAGAAAACAGCAAAAGCACAAAGGGAGGAGCAGCAAGAGCCAGCCTCTTTCCCTCCCTTATATGCAGGCTCCTGCCCCAGGGTGAGCACAGCACTCACATCCATAATCCCAGGATTGGACCATGAATCAATCACAAACTCTAGAAACCCACCCCATGACTGCATGAGACTTTTGTGGCGGGCACCAGACAGAAACCATAACAATGTCATTGAGAAGCTCTTGACTGATTTTAGGTGGAGCAACCTTTGGGAAAGGCCATGGCAACTCGTTCATCAGGGCTGACAGTTCAATTTGTTTGGTTACCGGGAATTGAACTCAAGATTCACGCCTGCCAGGAAGGTACTGTGCCACTGAGCTAAATCATTGGTGACAGTCCAATTTTTTCAGTCAACATGTAGAACTCAGAAGGAATTGTGGACAGTCATATCGGGTGGGCGCCAGATGATGCCATTTGACCAGGACAGGAGTAGCTGTGAAGAAGATTCAGGGGGGGTTTCTGTGGCTCAATGCAGGCAGTGGCTAGCTGAAACCAGTTCAGTTGGCTGGAAGTAGAGGAGCTGGGGTTGGGGAGTGATGCTGTAGGTGTTGACAGCAACTGCGCTGGCCAATGAGGTGCCAAGGCGGAATTCTCAGGAAGAAGGGGCCTATAATTTTTGTTTGGTTTCATTTTTAAGTCCATAAAAGCCCTTTTTCCTACAGTCAGGGACCGTGGGTTTTGACTAATTCCCATCTCTGCCTTCCTATGTGTGTGTTGTGAACAATGGTGCAACAGACATAGGGTGGGCGTCCCTCAGAGAGAGACCATTCAGATGCCCGACTGGTCATGCCCCTCATGGGGACTTAGGAGCAACTTAGGGTGTGAGGCCTCTATTATGCCATATGTTGATTGCCAGGGAACTGCAGGCAACAGCCCAATCAGCCCCCTCGACCAGTGCTTCCTGGTCTCTTAGTGCATGGAGCAGTGTATTGCTTACACCGTCCATTCTACTCACTCACACATTCATTCAAAAGGCACTCCAAGGTTAGACATTCCAACCCCCTTCCCTTAAGGGTGATCCTGACTAACAATAGTTGATCAGGCTCCCTTTCTACTTGAACTGAGCAGGACTGACAAACCCGGTTCTCGTCAGGATTTTCCCAGAATCAGGCAGGCAGGCAGGCAGACAGCCTCCTCCCTTTGGGGTTCAATATGAGCTGCTGAAGAAGGGAGCCAGGAATCCTCCTTTAGATCTCTGGAGGGACTCAAGAAATCTCAATGGCGTGCCTTCCTGTCAGGACCTGGAGATCTCCTAGCTCTGTCTGCGAGGGCCACAACCAGTGACCAAAAAGGTCAGTGTGGTCAGTCTTTCCAGCTGATAACATCAGATGCAATGGCAAGCAGAAACACTAAACACCCAGGATTTGGAGGCAGATTTATTTACGTTGATGGGCACTGATTAGGATCATTCCCAAAATATCAGGCCCTGATCTCTGGTGCTCTAGGGCTTCTATGGGATAAGCCAGCAGGAAGTACAGAGGCAGAATGGCTTGTCAATTGGGGATTGGTTCTTATAATATGCATCACAGTGACCAGCTGTGTTTCAGAAACAATAGCAACAAGAACCGGAACTATTACTTGGGCAACTAAGTGAAGTATACTGGCTGGGGAGGGGAACATCTTCTGTACATTGTAGCCTTGCAGTTGGGCAGATAGGGAAGCAAAGCCAGGTAAGTCTCACTTATATTCATGTGCAACTTTCAGTATGCCAATTTTCCAAATTGCTAAATATTAAGAATCAGAACCAAAAAAGTTCAACTGCATTATAAATTTTTTTTTTTTTCAGTGCCAGGGGTTGAACCCATGTTAGGCATGCCTCAGGTTAGGCAAGCGTTCTACCATTGAGCTGCATCCTCAGCCCTTTGGTTTTTGAGACAAGGTCTAAGTTGTCCAGGCTGGCCTTGAATTGAGATCCTCTCAAATTGAGCCTCTAGAGTAGATAAGGATGAGATTTCAGGCTGAGGTAACTGAGTATATCCATTTGTACTATAACCTGCCACATGGATTAGGTATAGAATTTTCCACTGTGGCATTAGGTTGTTTCCGACCTTGGGGCATTTCAAAATTTTAGATTAGGGATGCTGAGCCTACATCTTTATAATTATGCAGGAGTGTTAGTAGGTGGGTTACAGGCTTGGAGATGGTAGAGTGCACAATGGCCATCCTTGTGCTGGAGAGCTGGAGGAGCCAGGAGCTGCTCAGCCTGAGGTGGGAGAACCAGGGAGGCTGAGCACACAGCCCCACGCTGGAAGTGCAGTTGCTGTTGTGGTCTACTGAAGGCTGGAAGAACCAGAGCCCAGTGTCCAAAGGTCATGAAGACTCCAGTTTTTGCAGACTGGCCTTCCCTGTAGTTCTATACCCATTGCAGTTAACCATAGAGACCAGTGAGCCAACTGTTTTGACTGAATTTCTGAAGAGCTGGTTGACTGAATTTATTTGCTCTTTGCTTTAATTGACCAAATTGATTTTGTATTGTTAACATCGTCAACCTCAAGGGCAGACATTGCTTTCTGCAGTTAAAGGGTCAATACAATTCAATTATTTTGATTTAATGTATCATCTTTATAAAGCTATAATTATAGCTAAATAGTATATTATAGCTAAACAGTAATAAAAATTTATTTGGAAAATATGGTAAAGTTCAGCACTTAGGTAGGTGCAACGCCGTTAGGGGCAGGCACATAATATTGTGTATGTACCAAGTCGGTCACCTCCTTATGGGTTTTGAGTTAATCTTTGGGAAGCATTTTTTTCCCTGTCATTTTCTTTTCACATGAATCATGGATTTTAACCAACAAATGGATGTTTCAATTAACAATCTGATACCATATTTGACTACAGAGAAATATACTTCCTAATTTTATGTGTCAAAATTTCACCCCCTATAAGGTTATATACTACCTGAAGAGACCCAGTATATTCTAGTGTCAAGGATCAAAAATTAAGTTACTTTCCCAATTGTAGCATTAATTAGATTTGAAACATTACATTATTCCAGACTTCTGCCCTCCCAAAGTGAAAGTACAGCATTGCACATTCTAACTTACACAGGACTGTTACGATTAATTTCCCATTCTTCAGGTATTCATTTCTTATTACTTCACATCCAATCATCTCTGTCATTTAAAAACTTTACTTAAAAAAGACAGAGCCAGGCATGGTGGTGCACGCCTGTAATCCCAGCACTCTGGAGGCTGAGGTGGGAGGATCATTGTGAGTTCCAGACCAGCCTAGGCTACAAAGTGAGCTCAAGACCAGCCTGAACTGCATAGCGAGACCCTGTCTCAAAAAAAAACCAAAAAACCAGAAAAAAGTCTTTCCTTAGAAACCAAGTACATAAACCGTTTTCCCTCTGGATATTAATCTAAACTGTTCCAAATCTTTGATAATGTAATTTATCTTTTGAAAAGTTCAGTTTACTCATAACATGTTATTTCACTTCTAATTTTTTTTTTTTTTTGAGACAGGGGCCCATTATGTAGCCCAGGATGGTCTTGAACTCATGTGGATCCTCCTGCTTCGGCCACCTGAGTATTGGGATTACACGTGTGCACCACCATGCCTAGTCATCTGTAATTACTTTGACCAATTACACACAGAAAGATAACCTCAACACTTCATACCATCCCCTATATGCTTAATTCAGAACAGACACTTCCCCTTACACGTGTACTCTGCTCCTCATGGGAGCTAAGCAGTCTTTAGGCTGATACATTTTTGACATTTTTTGTAGTTTTCTTTTTAAAGTGCATTTTGCTTTTCAATGCTTGTTGCTTTCTTGGTAATTGCTTGAAGAACATGAAAATTATGCTAGCTGGGTGTGGTGGCACACACCTGTAATCCCAGCACTTGCAAGGCTGAGGCAGGAAGACAGTTGCAAGCTCTAGGCCAGCTTGGGCTACATTATGATTTCAAGGCCAGCCTAAACTACATGGCAAGATCCTGTCTCAAAAAAACAAAAGCAAAATGAAAACCAAAATGCAGAACAAGTTTATGCTTGAAACTTACCCATCTATTTCAGCACAGAACGGGGGCTGAACATCTCAGCAATGCCCTTTTACTGTTTAGTAATGGGCAAGTGCACAGTTCTGAAGGTTTTCAGACACACACTCCCCATGTATGTGGGATCTACTGTGCAAAATTCTCCTTATTTGCATGTTCAATTATTTTTGTGAAATATATATAGTATATCTTGGGCTTTATTACATAAAGATAGCAAAGTATGTTCATTCATTGCCTCAGTTTAAGTGAATGTCTCAAGTTTTGTTTTCCACATTTAGTAAATTAATTTTTTGTTCTTTTCTTACTTTAAGATGAAGCCAGCCTATTTTCACGTGTCCACTATAACAAATTATAATTTTGCTGTTATACATGTTTCAACACTTTAACTTTTTAAAAGCAAAACCAAACTTCCATTTCCCCAAAACCTAATAAAACAGAAATCAGGTTGGTAAGTTTAAACACAATAGCTAACTAATGTTCCCTGAAACACAAGTGTACGCTGGCAACAAAATCCACTCACAAGCCAGGTGATTCATCTGTATTAGTTCTTTTACATTTACTAAATTGCTCGTGTACTTAGCCATAAACCAGAATTTCCTGAAAATGCTTGGCTTTGCGTCAGGGTTCACTGGCTCTAGGATCCTACTTGAACTCTGGTTTTTCTGATGTGTCACAGATGACAATACACTGAAAGATGTCAGACTCATAACCGTTCATATTAGACTCTCAACTTTTGAACACAATGCAAAACAACAGACTCCAGTACAGCATAAAAGTCAACCCTTAATGAAGCAAGCCCAAGACAGCCTCAGCTGGGATGTTTCCTGAACATACATGAAAATGGAGAGAGAATATGTAACGCCCACCCTCCCAAGGGAGGCAAGAAAAGGGGTGCATTTCAATGACGACCAAGCAACTCTTTTATGAATTTACCAGCAATTTGGGGCAGACATGAAAAAGAAAACCTGGAGAATGACGTTGATTGAGCAACATTTCAATGTGTCCACAGGGCAGTCAGAACACAGTTCTATGTATTACAGACAGCTGCTCAGAGATAATTCCATTTATTTCACTTTCAATAATAAATTTTTTTCTTACATGATTGAATACATATTTTTCTTTAAAATTAAGTCACAGTTGAAGAAACAGTAGCTTATCTTTCTAATGCATGACCAAGCTGCTGAATCTTACGGCCTCAGCAAATGGTGCATCTTATTATTTTCACTGAATGAGACCTTTTCACTATTCCTGGTGAGCAGTAATGTTGTCTTTCCAGTGGTTTCCATTTGCCAAATAGTCATGACAGATCACGGTGCCCACTGCTTGCAGATTCCACTACATGGATCCTCTTTCCCAGCGCAACAGCCTCCACTCAAGAGTCTGTCCATTGTGCCTTCTCTATCGAGGCTGGCCAAGAAGCCCCGCTTTAGCTGCCAGGGCTTCGTTCTGCTGAATATGGTATTCCTGAAATCTCATGGATATTCTTTGAGTCATTTTTAAATATTTCTGTAAGCAATGTTCTGAACAGGTGATCTAGAAATAAAAAGGGAAGACACAAGAGGCAACACAGAAATACCAACGTTTAAACATGAATGTGTTCTCACAGAACAAACAATAGAACTCTGTTTTTCTTTGACTATCCCTACAAGCTACGCAGCATTAATGGGTAGCCAAGCGACCACAGGAATTAATGTATACCAAATGCCTGCTACCTGCCTACTCAGAACAATGGTAGGCTGACTTCACTACGCTTGTGAACTCAAGTTTCTGCAGTTGAACTGCAAGCTCACAATCCCATCCCCCACTTAAATGTACACCTAATAGCAGATGGATTCCTTTTTAATGAGAAACTTCTTTTACTTTTTAACAAGAGTATTATATGAAGTGTGTAACAGTCACTTATTGACTACTAGTTATATATTAAGTGTTCAGCATGAATGTTTACCAGCTTCTTCCCCTGGAGGATGTTTATGTCATTTTGGGAAGACATATCAATGTTCTGATGAGGATGTTAAAAATTAAGGCCTCCCCCCACTTTTGTCTTTCTGAGACAGGGTCTCACTATGCAGTTTATGCTGGCCTTGAACTCACTTTGTAGCCCAGGCTGGTCTGGAACTCGCAACCATCCTCCTGCGTCAGTCTCCCAAGTGCTGTGTGTGCCACCACACCTGGCTTAAAATTAAGACTTTTAATAGCCCACTTATGCAATATGAGTCTCCACACTCAAGCTTTACTTTTTTCAGAGTCAACCTCAATTCTCAGGGCATAATATGGCTGTGTCAAGTTTTTCTAGGTAGGCCACCTTGACTTAATAATAACTACTAAGAATTTTTGCTGTGAAACAGTAACTCAGCAGTCCCAGGCTATCTTTTGTAGAAAGTCTGGCTTCGGAGAATGTGACGATCACATTAAATTTGGTATCACTAAATCCAGCGCCATGAGTCTTGGCTGACTTGGTTCCCCCAAATGATACATATAAGGCAGCCCAAATTTCTCTAGTCAGTAGGAATCGAAGAAATGCTTAGGGGAGCCTACAGTTTATGAAAGGCTTGGAGGACTTTTAGTGAGTAACACTTTTCATACCTCTTCAGGTTTTACTTCTCTTGTTGTGAAGTCTTTAACACAGTCCAAAAAGCACGTTTCTGTAAGCTTATTGTAGGTTCCCAGGAATTCCCTAAACTAAATAAACAAATAAATCAAATTCATTTAATATTCAGTTTCGACAATTAGGGATACTTTGAAACTTTAGCAGTCCTCTGTATTTATCATGTTGACTTGAAACCAGATTCTTTCGTTAAGTTAAACAGATATAATCTTATCTACAAAATAGTGTTACTTTCTGTTTACTCCCCCAGTACTAGTGAAAAGAAGTATATATGCTTCAGAGCCATGTGTAATGGAATGTGCCTGTCATCTCAGCTACCTGAGAGGCTGAGGCAGGAAATCATTTGAGCCCAGGAGCCTGGGCATCACAATAAGATTCCATCTAAAAGATGAAAACAAAAAATGTGCTTCATATCACTTAATATCCATTTTTGGAAGTAAAATGTAGATATTTATTTTGTGTGGTCACTGACTGACTGGGACGCATCCAGCAGTGTCTTATACTTTTTTGGTAAGACCCTTCTCCCTTAATTGTAATGCCTTACCTGTTTTATCTGATCAGATTCTGATATCTGTGCAGCCATATTCTTTTGGTTTATTTATGAGTTACCTGATTAAAAAGTTAAAAACAAATTGTCAACATAGAAACAAATTTTTTAGGCTAGCCGAACTATTAATCATTGTTCATATTTTATAAATTTCTAACTGTACATAACTACGTAGCATCGCCAACTTCAAGGTTCACCAATGGCTCAGAGCCTTCGGCTCAGGACAAGATGTTCTAATGTTCGCTATGGGCCGGAGAGGCCTTGTCCTCTCTGAAACACCAGTGCATTTTAAAAAGACAGGTTACCTTGATGTCTGTTAAAAACATCACTTGTTAAAGAAAACTCTCTTCCTAGAGTTAATGATTTCACTGTTTGCTGATCTGAGCTACCTGTTGTTGCTGCCAACCTGTGCTACTAATGATCCTTTTACCATCTATGTAAAGGTGACATTTCTACTGTGAACAAAACACTCTTCACTTTAAGTCAATACTATTTAAGAAATATATTCAGAATTCTAGAAGAAAATTACAGGAGTTCTAGGAGTCACACATTCTATAGTTCAAAAAGGGCAATCACAGAGACTTACCAGAAATTTCTGAACACATGAGACTAGTGATCTAACTTGGGGGTAACAGAGAAGAAAGACAAAGTAGTGAAAAAAACTTTTCTAAATTACCTAGATTTACACATATTCTAAATGTAGGAATAATTCAATGCAGACATAAGAGTATCACATTTCTTACTCTACCTTGACTAGTTCTAAAAAGATTAGACATCACATACACAAAGTTTAAGTAAAACAAAGCTGATTAAAATAGAAATGGAACAGCATGTAAAAGGAAGGATATGCAAACACCAGTCACATATACTACAGGCTAACGTAAATGCTATGCATTATATGTAGTTTTGAGTTTCTTCTCTCAAGTCATGAAAGGAGGCCTCCCTGAGATTCAGGCCTTGCATTCTTGGACAGTGATGAGGAGGCTGGTAGCACAGTGGAGGCCACGTGGGGAGCAGCAACCAGGCACTTTTGTATCTCCCAAGGATGAAATACTGGTTGAAAGCTCCTCAAATTTGGCAAAAGACATAAACCTACAAATTCAAGAAGCTGAGTGAACACAAAACAGCATAAATTTAATGGAATCCAAATCAAGACACTCAAGAAAAACTTTGGAGGTAGTGAATAAAAACATTGTATTATGGGGTAAAAATAATTAGGGTGACAGCAGAATTCTTGTGAGAAACTTATGGAGGCCAGAGGGAAATGGCCTAAAATTTTTTAAATGATAGGAATGGTCAATATATAAATTTTTTATCAGCAAAAAATACTCTTCAGGAATGAGGAAATTGAGACATTCTCAAATGAAAGAAAATTAAACAGAATTGGTGCCCAGAGAGCTACCTAAAACGATGGTAAGCTTTTTTTTTATTTCTCTTTTTGAGACAGGGTTTCACTATGCAGTTGAGGCTGGCCTCAAACTTACTTTATAGCCCAGGCTGGTCTCAAACTTGCAGCAATCCTCCTGCCTCAACTTCTCAAGTGCTGGGGTCACGGGTGTGCCACCGTGCTCAGCAATGGTTAGGGTTTTTAAACAGAAAAAAGAAATGGAATTGTTGACTTTCAAGGAGGAGGAAAAACTCGTATTTCTGAAGGTAATGTAATATAGCTACTCTGTCAAACAGTTAAAGTTATCCTTAGTTTCTTAAGAATGTAAATATACAACTGCCATATAACCCACCAATTCCATTCCTAGGCATTTTTCCTGGAAAAAAGAAAACTTATGTTCACAAAAATCTGTGGTTACAGGAACTTTATTCATAATGACACAAAAACTGGGAACAACTCAAATGTTCTTTGTGAAGATATAGCTAAACCAGCTGCTGTATCTATTCCATGGAATACTACTCACTAATAAAAAAGATAAACTACCAATACCCCCCCCAATACCAGTACAGAAACAGCCTATGCTTGGTATGTATGCTAAAAGGGTGCAAACTACTATATGATTCTATTTACATGACATTCTTCAAACACTAACAGACTTACAGAGGTGGAGGACATATTAGTAGCTGCCAGTGGTTAAGGAGGGGTGGCAAAGGAGGGAAGTGGGTGTTGCTACAAAAAAACAATGAGAGCCTTTTGTAATGGAAATGCCCTGTGGTGACTGCATCAATATCCATACCCTAGATGTGATACTGTACTCCAGTTTTATAAGTTGTTACCACTGTGGAAAACTAGGCAAAGGGCATAAGATCTCTATTATTTTACAACTGCATATAAATCTACAATAATTCCAAAATACAAGTTTAATGAAAGAGAAAAATGAATTCATTCAACATTTTAATCCTCCCCAAAAGAAGGCACAGCATGGTAAATGCTGTTAGCAAGAGTTCCACACTACAGTTATTTTGGATTCTCACCCAGCAGTCTGAAAATATCTAGTAATCGGTAAGACACTGTATATGGAATTAAGTATTGAATGAAACAAACCATTATTTTATGGAACTTCAGAAATACAAGGAAAAGCTGTGTATAGCCTATAATCCTAGTACTTAGTGGGATAAAGTAGGAGGATGTCAAATTGAGGGCAAACAGAGCTGTATACCAAGACTAACAAAACAAAACAGAACAAAACAAAACACAAAAGCAAAGCAAAGCAAGCAGTAAAACATGTACTAAGGGACTTGGTTTGCCAACAGGTGTCTACCTGAAAGTGTAAAAGGCCATTCACTAGACTGAGCCTTTTGAATTGGTGAACTAACAGTTTACTCCCTGTGACCTCAGGGATATTAACAAACTAGACTATAATTCACATCCAAAGAGAAAATATACCTGATTTCCTTGCTTAAAACCTTAGGAATTTCTAGACAATGCCTAATTGTAATGCCCAAACCTGGTTCTCTTTTTCCTATTCTTATCCTTGTCTCTCTTCAGGGAAAATCTCATAGTATGGCTTTTTGAGCCAGAGGATAAAGAGGCAAAGTATGGAATCTGTGGATGTTCCGTAAATGCTCCACAAGGGCACTGCATTGTTTCAGTCCTGTCCCTGCCCTGACGATACAAACTGGTGAGAAACGCGCGCAGTCACTGGGAACACAGAAGACGTGAGGACTGCCCGGGTGGTACGGGTACGAACTTCCGTATTTACATTATTTTCTTGGTATTATACTCCTTGAACAGTGTCCGCCTTTAAAAAGCTCATGTACTGAGAAGTTGGAAAATAAAAGATACATAGTTCTACTAGTTAAAGGTCATTGTTAGTCCTGATTTTTTTTCTCTGGAATCCTTTGAATATTTATTCAGATATTTCTTAGATCTGTACTTGAACTCAATAGCTAATAGCACTTTTTTTCTATTTGTTTTTGAGACAGTCTTGCTGTGTAGTTCAGTGTGGTGTTGAGCTTACTATGTAGCCCACCCAGGCTGGCCTAAAACTTGCAGCAATCCGTCTCAGCCTATGTGCCGAGACACAGGGGTGGGTCTTCATGCCTGACTCTAGCACTTTTCTTTAATCTGCATAAATCCGTTATTTACTAGTCACCACCATTAAGATTATGGTATACATAATTAGAGATAGGAAAATAATGGAGATGATTGAGCAATTTTCAGATGTGACAATTTTTTATGTCTTCTAAATCTTCCACCATTCATTTTGCAGTTACTTATTTTCAAGACAGGGTTTGCTACATAACCCAGGCTGGCCTCACACTTTTTTTTGTCTTTTTGAGACAGGGTCTCGCTTTGCAGTTCAGGCTGGCCTTGAGCTCACTTTGTAGCCCAGGCTGGTCTCAAACTTGTGACGATCCTCCTACCTCAGCCTCCCGAATGCTGGGATTACAGGTGTGTGCCACCGTGCCCGGCTTGGCCTCAAACTTTCTCCTGCCTCAGCCTTCCAAGTGCTGGGACTGCAAGTGTGTACAATCACACCCAGCATTTTGCAGTTATTTAATCAAAGTTAGGCCAAGTCCAGCGACCACGCAAAGCCCCTGGTGGTGAGAGCGGACAGCAGCAATGTGGTAGTCCTTCTGTTTGACCCTAGTTGGTAGACATAGACATTATAGCAAATGTGTTACTGTGGAAGCAAACATCCCGTCGGGGGTTACTTTTGGTTCAATGCCTGAAATATGCAGGAGATGAGAGAATCCTGGAACCCCCGGCTTAGGTCTTGGGAAAAATGACGGCAGAGCTAAGTTATTTCTGTGCCAAACAATATAGAGCATGCGCAACAGAACTGAAGAGTAAAGGGGACTGCACTGGCCGTGAGGCACAAACCTTTTCTGACGCATGAGCTTCCTGAGTTCTTGAGTAGCTCTCTGACTTCTGCTCAGTGCTTCCAGGGAGGCCTGATTTCTCACCTGAAAAAGGAGGGTATTAAGAGTATGACTTCATGCTTTCAAGCTCTTTTTGATGAAATCTAAACTTTTGTTGGCTATGTATATATTTGTTTTGTTTTGGAGACAGGGTCTTGCTATGTAGCCCACACTGTCCTCAAACTCACAGCAATCCTCCTGCCTCAGCCTCCCAAGTGCTGGATTACAGGTGTGCACCACCACGCCCGACCTGGCTAAATTAGTTTTTAAGAAACACCTTCTTTTGTATCATCCAGTTGATGCCCAGTCAGGTTTTTTTCTCCTGAGGCGCTGGGGACGGAACCCAGTGCACGGTGTATGGCAGGCAAGTTCTCCATACCGAGTCCCACCGCCAGCCTCCACCATCCTTGTTAACAAGGTTACTTTGTTCTGTTTTTTGTCTTTTTTGAGGCAGGGTCTTGCTATGTGGTTCAGGGTGGCCTTGGGCTCATTTTCTAGCTCAGGCTGGTCTCAAACTCGCAATGATCCTCCTGTCTCAGCTTCCCAAGTGCTGGGATTACAGGCATGCACCACCACACCCGGCTAAGGTTACTTACTTCTAAGGTCACAGTTCTTTAGTGTATGCATTAGTTTTGAAAAAATACTTACATAATGCTATATTACACTTACGATTCTAATAATTCTGGAAATATTAAGAAACTTTACATAGGCAGTAACTGAACAGCTAGGGTGAAGGTGTCAGACTTTAAAATCCAGTATTAGCCGGGCATGGTGGTGCATGCCTATAATCCCAGCACTCGGGAGGCTGAGGAAGGAGGATCATTGTGAGTTCGAGACCAGCCTGGGCTACAAAAAGAGCTCAAGGCCAGCCTGAACTGCATGAGACTCTGTCTCAAAAAACAGACCAAAAAAAGAAAAAATCCAGTATTTTCCTTATCATACCCATAGCTTACTGGAAATACTTTATAGGTGAAAATATTATTTTGAATATCATCTATGTAAAAAACAAATCTCCATATAGCCAAAAAGTTACAAGCTCTTTTGGTCTTTTCTTCCAGCAATCTCAAAAGACTTAATTTTTTTTTGTTCTCCCATTTATTATGTCTCTTGGAATGCATCTAGTTCCTTCCCTAAATTTTAATTTCCTTCTCACGAAGAAAAACCATTTAGTGAGGAAGAACAAAAGAGCTAGCAAAGTCTTCTGAAAAATATTTAGGTGAAAATTATCATTCATAGACAGTTTCCAGAAATTTCTAAATGTTGAAAAAAATCATGTGATGGGGAGATGCCCCTCACTTTTTAAACATATGCACATGTGTACCAACTATGAAGTGAAATCCTAATTCACTTCAAATTTAGTTTACAATAAATAATTCTGATATCCTTGTAAGACTGCTACTGATAATTGGCAATCTGGTGATTTAGGCAAAGGACATACATGAATCAATGATACGTTGCTAGGGGATAGTATATATTCATGACCTTAAGCATCATCTTAACAGGTTACCTATCACAGAAAGAAAAGTATTCCTTTACACTGGAAAATGGGACAGTCACAATCCTAACTAAGCATCACACAACAGGTCTCACTATTAGATATTTCATGGTCTCAAGATGGAATAACCAGGAAAACTCCAGTACTGGATACTTTATTTATTTATTTTTTGGTACTGGGAATTGAACTCAGGACCTTACACTTGCCAGGCGGGCACTTGTGCCACTGAGCTATATTCCCGGCCCTTGGATACTTTAAAGATAATTTGACTGGTCTTTGTGCATGCAAGGTAAGCACTCCACCACTGAGCCACATCCCTAGCCTCTTACTGGTCTTTTTAAAAATCTCATAAGGTAAGGGGCTTGAGCTAGATGAAGACCAAAAAGTAATGAAAAGAAAACACAATGTAAACCTGACTAGATCCTGAAATCAAAATAGATTTGAAATAAAAAAAAAAAGACCCCTGGGGAAAGCGGTAAATTTTGAGTATGTTATCTTTAGCATGATGATCTTATTGAGGCTGTGTTAGGAGAATGTCCCTAAGCAGACACGTGCTGAGAAAACTAGGGTTAAAGTTTATTATATGTGCAACTTGCAACCAGTTCAGCAAAAAAAAGTATTATCTATGAGTATGCAGAGTGGGACAAAGGGAGAAAAAAAGCAAACACAAATGAAAGAAAAAAACCCTTGAGTCATGTTTTTTGTTTCACAGCTACTATCTTTTATTTTAGAGATAAATGTCTAAATTCATCTTTACTAACTTGCTTGATTAATGTAACAGTAAAGGATTCTGGTATTAAAGGGATTGTGAGGCTAAAACTAGGTTTGTACTTATCCTCAGACCTTAAAGATTGTTTTTTTGAGACAGGGTCTCGCTATGCAGTTTAGGCTGGTCCTGAGCTCACTTTGTAGCCCAGGTTGGTCTCGAACTCGCAACGATGAACCTCCTGCCTCAGCCTCCCGAGTGTGGGATTACAGGCGTGCGCCAACACGCCCGGCGACTTTAGAGATGAAAGGGGAAAGGTCATTTTTTTTTTTTCTTTTTCTTTCATCTAGAAATTCTGGAAGTCACCTCTAAGATCTCTTCTAGTTCTGACATTGTTACTCTCTGTTAACACAGGAATTATATAAGGACATTATAACCTAACAGAACAATAACAAAGGTGAACATATAAGTAACATGAAAATTAATGATTATTAATTACAGAAATTCATTAAGACCCATCCACCCACACACAAATAGTTACAAGGTTCTCCAAAGCCGGGGCCTCAAGGTCTCTTTCTAACTGTAGACTTCTATGAAAGTACGCTGAGATGTCAAACATTTTAGTTCTGATCAATCTCTTTCCAGCCGCTACAGGCGTAAAGGGAAGAGGCTGTCTTCGAAAACGAGCCGATCGGGGACGCGTGTCCGCTCTGGGACCCAACGAGCCTCCGAGCGCAGAAAGGTTTTTTTCCCGTTACGGCCCAAGTCACGCGCGGAGCCCTCACCGTCACGTCTCTCCCCGGCCCCAAACGCGGCTCCCGCTCCCTAGCCCGCTCCCCAGCCTCACGCCGGGTCCAGGCTCGGGATCCGCGGCCCCCACACCCGGGACGCTAGGCTCAGGGCCCCGCTGATCCCCGCCCGGGAACCGAGCTGCGAGGGCAGAGAAGGGAGACCATACTCAATCACCGGCTTGCGAGTCCGCACGCGGATGGGGGATGCGACCACCGTCCGGGACGCCGGAGCGCGAGCGGACGATCAGGGTTAGGCGGGCGCCTTGCCCGGAGCACTGCTGAGAACACACGTGGGAGCGGCGAAATGAAGTAGTACTTAAAACCCGTGACGCAGATTCGTTATAATACATACAGATCTAGGAGGAAAGGCCAATACTGTACCATCAGTGAAGTCTAAAATTTTCTAAGAATTAACTTCCGTCATTGTCTATTTAGACAACACTCTCGATTCCTGACTTCCTCTCCGAAAAAGAGGCGAATCTGTCCAAATTGTTTGGAAGCCTAGTTTTCTTAATCCCGCCTCCTTAACGGTCTTCGAGAGTTACAGTTTATTCAGTCCCTAATATACACAAGTAGTATTACCAGTCAAGTTGGGAGCTCTGCAGTTCTCGATGGCTCTTTTGAATTTTTTCCAATGTCACAGCCTTGTCGGGCATTGTGCTATCTTTAAAGTAAAAAAACCCACATCTGTTTCAAGCCCTTAATTCTGGCGTTTGTTTCCACCCGGAGAAGGAAGGAAGCGCGTCACAGAGTACTTGCTTTGTGGTTGGATGTTTCGAGTGCCTTTCTTGGCACGCATGCGTGCTATGCCTCGGGGGGGGGGGGGGCTTAAGGAAAGTGGGTGTTAGATGCGGGCTACTGAAGCCGGTGTCGGTCGAGATCGGTAGCTGCGCGGTGTCCTGAGTATCTGGAGAGGCCAGAGTGGTTGTGGGTGTTCGACGGTTGACTGAAGCCACGTTTAAGAGTCTGTGGAAGAAGAAAACTATTTTGATTTCACTGGCTTAAAAAGGGCATTTCGGTTTTACGTGCTTGACCACGTCTTTTCAACAGAATTTAACCCCGCCTCCACGTTTGAGGGTCCGCGCTGCCCGCCCTCAGGTGCGAGCGCGAGTTGTTATTGTGGCTCCAGCCGGCGTTTTCTTGCCATCCTTGCTTTCAGATTTAGGTGCATCAATAGAGTCAGTAGGATTAATGACGAAATATGACCTGGGCGTCTGTAGTCCTGGGTTAAATACCGAATTTAAGTTTCCAGCTTTGTGGCTATTCTGTGGATTTTCTCTATGTGAATGACTGCGTCTTTGCGAACCCTTTTTGGAATTCCGATTCTTTATCGCGTTCCTCCCTCTTCTTGCATCTTCTGCTCCCTTGGCCCTCGAAACGATGAACATTTTGTTCTGAAGTTTTGGGAACCAGAAGAAAGTTCTTCCAGTCAGAACTGTGGGGCTGTTTGTTCACAGTATGAAAGGCTCTGAAGTTAGCCCGGAAGAGAAAAAAAGGCTTAAAACGCCGCTGAGGAGACTTCGTGAGGTCGTTTCTCCACATCAGGGAAGTAATTTGGCTTCGCTGAAAGATGAGTTGCCCTGTCTTCCTCCAGCGCTGCTTGCAAATAAACGTCTTCCCATTCGCATGGGGCCGAGCATTAGCGGAACTCTACCTGGTATGTGATTGCGTACACTGGCAGCTTTCCAGCCAGTTTTTAGTTCTGTGTATCGTTGGTGCTTTTTTTTTTTCATTTCAAATTAGAGGATTCTTAATGCTTAAATTCGCAAATAAGTTGGAAACTATTCCGAGTCCTGTTCCCTGGGGAAATGGCCCAGCACAGGCTACAAAATATTTGAAAGGATTGAGTGAATGAAACTCACTTTTCTTTTGTGTTTTCTCCGTGTTTCTTTTTTTTTTGCACGTTGTGCGTGTTCACACCTGTGGCGGCACACTTGTGTACTATGGTTAGTTTGCCAGGGGTCGTGTTTTTTACAAGTGCCCTGCAATTTTGGACAGGGCTATCCATTTGGGTAGCAGAAAAGCACAGTTTAAGTCATTTGGTGGTTTTTATGTTATAGTTCACTTATCCCCGCCGGAGCGCAATGAAAAATGAAGCTAACATACCTAATACCCGCTTTACTGTAAGTTGTACTGATTATTTTAAGGATCAAATGAGTGAATGTATGTGCAGAAACAGCACAGTGCTTTTGCCTGTTTCTTTGAAGGCACAGCAGGGACGCTGTAATATGCCTGCTGTTAAATTAGGTGTTTATATTATATGCATATATTTTCCCATATAAACTGTAGTTTGTCCATATCCAATAGTGAGCTGACTCTGTATGTATTTTGTTTTTGTTTTTATTTTTGAGATGGGATCTCCCTCTGTAGTTCAGGCTGGGCTTGAACTCCCAGTGATTCTCCTATGGCATGTGAACTGGTATATTTTAAAACATTTTATACTTCTCTTCCTTGATTGCCCATACTGACCCTTATTTTTTTCAAAATATCAACGGCAGAACTTCATTGGGATGTATTTAAATACTTTTTCTTAATTTATTTGCATCTAAAGTGTCTCTGTTGGGTTTCAAATTAATGCAGATGTGTAGTTCTTTAATCACGTTAATACAGTTTCTACACGTAAGGTTCTCATTTAAAAAACACTCATATTGATTTCTTTCCTTTGCTAGGTTCATCAGACTTACCTTCTGCTGGAAATAATCACCAACCTCTGTTAGAAAACCCCACTGCATCTGAACGTGTAAGCAAAAGAATTCTTAATGTGCTATGTTAAAACTGTCAGTATTGAGTGTATTCTTAAATTATATTTGATTAGTATGTGTCTTGTTTTTATTTAGATATCAAATACAAAATGTTATTTTATTTTATTTTATTTTTTGGTATGGGGCACCAAACTCAGGACCTTGCGCTTGCCAGGCAGGTACGTGTGCTGCTGAGCTGCATTCCCAGCCCTGATGTTTTTTATGTTAAGGTTGTGACTTGAGTAGTGTTTGACACATTAAATGTGGCTACTGTGTTATCAGTCCCATTGATTGTTTTTTAGAAAGTTAACATCTATCATCAGCAGATAACCTTGAACGATTTTCTCTTAGGATTTTTTTCCTTTTCCTTTTCTAATTCACCAGAAAAGAAGAAAAGACAAAGAACACCATTAGTACCTTACAGGTCACAGTGTCTTAGCACCAAGTTATGTCTCAGAGATGAAGTCTAGCATCGCACATTTTAGTGGAAAACTATTTACTGGTTTGTGTCCTTTCTATAGGGAGCTTTCTCAGAACACATGTGTGCTTAGTGATTGAGAGTGCGGTGATTCATTTTTGACGTTGTACCGTCCTTATCCACTCCATTTGATGCACCAAGAGTTGGGTTTTCACATGTGACCGAAGCAACCAGGATTTGAGTTTGAATCACAGTGCCACATGGCTTGCTTGTTCATTTACTCATTTATTTACTTGTGCAGCAGTGCGTGTCTCACTGAACATGCCCCCGAGTAGTGTCAAGGTACCTACACGTGCTGTAGTGCAGAGGATGAACTAGATAAAATTGGGGCTGGGGATATAGCTCAGTGGAATAAGCGCTTGCCTAGCAAGCGCAGGGTCCTGAGTTCGATCCCCAGTACTGCAAAAAAAAAAAAAAAAAAAAAAAAAAAAAAAAAAAAAAAAGAACTAGATAAAATACATAGTCCTGCCCTCCCAGAGCACGCTCATCACATGGCTGGCAATTGGTGTTTTTTAAAAAAAAAATCAGCTCTTATTTAATTCTAGAGTGTCTGACAGTTCTTGCCTTAACAGTTTTAAAAACCACACAGAAAACTCTGTAATTACTATAGTAGAACAAAAGTTTCATCCTATCTTCAAGTTTGCTCTTGTGATCTGTAATTATATAGTTCTGCCATTTAAGATATACTATTGAAATCTAGCTTTTATATTCCTAAAATTATCTTCAGTAGTAACCAAGTGTATTTTCTGTGGAGTTATCTCTGAGAAAGTTATTTTTCAGAATGTGGGAATATATGTGTATATTTATAATCTTATGAGTATAAAGTGTTTTTGGTATCTCCTACATATAGCTTTAAAATTTTTTTCTTTTTTTCCTTTTAGTGTTTTGAGACAGGGTCTCACTATATAGTTCAGGCTGGCCTGAACTTACTGTGTAGTCCAGGCTGGCCTTGAACTCACAATGACCCTCCTGCCTCAGCCTCCCAAGTGCTTGGGTTACAGGTTGTGTGCCATGATGCCCAGCAAATATTTTGTGTAATCTTGTGATAATATAGTTCTCTCCCAAATTTAAAAAGTATGTGATACTATAAAGAACACCATTTTAAGCAATTGTTCCTACTCTTTCACTGTGTCATTCCAACTGTCTTTATCTGGCACTCACCTACCTGCTGCACTCCTCTCGCAGAAGGCATAGGGTCAGTTTTACCATAGAGGCACCCAAACCAGGATGCCTGCATTGTCAGTCTTTCTAAAGTAAATTCATCTAAAAATTAAAATGCAGAATTTGAGTTACTGTTTTAAGCTGCCTCAATACTTTTGGCCACTCCTGTTTCCTGGCAGATTAAAAACAATGCTATCTTCGGGAAAAGGGAAAGCAGCACCAACTTTAAGAGTGATTCTGCCTCACTATAGTAGTGTGGCCTTGAGCCACAGCGCCATCATGCACAGTATCATCATGGGGTAAATGCCGATTCTCGCAGAGCAGGGTACAGACCCACTGCAGAGGCTTTAATACAATTTAGTTATTCCTTAAACTGTGTTTTCATTCTATCGTAGTTACTTTTCTTGTTGCTGAGACACAATACCCAACACCCAAAGTTAAAGGAGGGAGGGTTTATTTGGCTCACAGTTTGTGGAGGTTTCAGTGTTTAGCTGGCTGGTTCCAAAGCAGGTAGCAGGGTGGACACGCATCACAGAGGAGAAACAGTTCATGGCAGGCAGAAGGCAGCAGAGCCGAAGCAGTGGTAGCAAGCATGGCTGCAGCCCTCCTTCTTATACTCTGTCTGGGCTGCACACCCTTTTCTTATATTCTGTGCAGTTGTCTTTCTTATGTTCTATCCAGGCTCCATCCCTTTTGGGGGAGGAGGCCCACTCATATTCAGGGAGGGGCCTTCCTATATATCCTCACCCAAATCAATGTACTTAGTAATCACACACACAGTTAATTCCAGTATCACACAGTATAGATCCAGCCACCTCTGAGAAGCCCCACCAGTGACCACATGAGGGTTTGGGGGGACCTCCACAAACAAGCCATAACACATACTAAAAACAAAACAATAAAACACACGATGTTAAAACCACTTAATAATAAACTTACAAACTGGAGTGTGGTTGAGTGCATGTCAAGGCATGTCTTGGTGGCATGGTATGGTGGGGTGATGAAATGTACAGACTGGTGTTGTACACTGAATGTTAACTCTGCAGTGTTTGGGTGACAGAAGGGACATCTGTGTTCTCACAAACTGTGAAGTAACGGCAGTGCTGCCTGGGAGAAGGTGATGGTGTTGTAACTGGTTTTGGAGGCAGTCCTGGAATTCTGTTGATCCAATCTGGTTAAGTGCACTTTGCATCATATTTGTAGTTGGATGAACAGACACACATTTTCCAGCAACTTACACTTGATAAAGGCTTTGCATGTGAACAGGATGGTGGTGCGTGCTAGTCTCCATTTTCACAAGCAGACCACTACCTGAGTGCTCCAGAAGCTTTTTAGAGCTAGAGTTGGTTCATGAATATCTGCCTGACTGATTGGCTGCTTTTCTGCTGTTACTGGCTCAGTCTGCAGTCCGTAGAACAACTGCCTCTGCTGAGCGCCTTGATTTTTCTTCTCTATGGTCTCCTTTTGCTTTCTTTCCTTGAATAGGGGTGCTAACTCTGGGGATTCTGCTTTGCCCATGGACCACCTCTGCTAGCAGTTCTTGTGGAAGTGTTTGCGTTCTGGGAGCAACTGGCAGTGCCTGTTTCTGTGAGATTTAAGAACAGTTAAATGGCTGTGTTTGTTACAGATCTGTAGGCTTCAGAGGTGACCTTCAAAACCAGAGTCCTATTAGCTTGCTGAGAAGGGGGAAGAGGTCTCCTTTCAGGCTTCGTGGTGCCAGTGCACTGCTGGACATGCTTCCTGTCTGGGAACCAGAATCATCATCTGCCGTCTCCTCTTCCCCATCACGATTGAATTTTTCTACTTTAACAACTGAACTTAACAGGCAATTTTCTTTTCAAACTTTTTTTATGTAATATTCTTATTTCCTGAGTTGTTTCTGAAGAGGGAACTGTAAGTCTCTTCTAAGCTTAATGTTCAGCACTTCTGCTTCACATCTGGATTCTCGTTCCTGCTTCAGAACCCGACTGTTCTGTATATCCAGTTGCTTGGCAGCATGAACACTGCTGCTGCTAAAATTTCATCCTGTTTAAATGAACACCACTGTCTGCATTCTGACTTGCAGGTAGTCGATACATTTCAATAGAAGGCCATGAAGAACTAAATGTGTCACTGTAGGTTTTTCTTGAGTTAAGGGATTCTGTTGCACACAATTCAGTGAGATCCTATGGTTCTGGCTTTTTCTCAGTCAGTCTTTAGAGGGCATTGGCTCCTTCAGAGGTTTCACTGTTGCCATTAGTGGGTTGCAGCTCCATTGCCAAGTCTAACTGTTCCTAACTGTTCTGGTGAATCTGTAGAAACTCTGGAGTCTCTCTGTTCAGGTCTAACGGTAAAAACACAAGGAGAGGCACTGTCCCCTCATGCCTTCTGGCTGGGGATATAGCTCAGTGGAATAAGCGCTTGCCTAGCAAGCACAGGGTCCTGAGTTCGATCCCCAGTACCGCAAAAAAAAAAAAAAAAGGCTCACCCTCATGCCTTCTCTCATCTCCCCAACTGAAATTGCTCTTTTGTAAAGGGACATTATCGTCAAGGATGGTGGTACCAGGACATCACACTAGAGGGTTCAGTTGAAACAGAGTGAAGTTTATCCAGTACACTGTGAGGCCATATGGGAATTGAATTTTGTTGTTCTCTAGAAACAAGGATGAGTCCTCTTGTCATTTGGTCGTGACTTTTCTCATTGGCCACTGTCACTATAATGTACTCAGGAGGTTCTCCATCAGCATAAGCAGCTAATTCTTGCAGTGTCGCCTGAATGGTGCTCCGGAACTTGGGTGTTGGTGCCTATCTCCATGGCTGGGAGGTGGGCGGCAGGCTGTATACTGCACAGCATTTCTCTTCTAGTAAATGGTGTTTATTAAATAATAAATTTAAAGTTTATTTAGTCTCTCATTTTCTCTTTCATATCCCAAAGGATTTCTCTAAAGATGTTGCAGTGCAGGAGTTACATTTGGATAAAGCAGAAGATAGCAGGAGAAAAGAAGGTAAAAGAGTAGAATTGATGTTTCTTGAAATTACAGTAAAATGGACATGAAGTTTTCCATTTTACTCCTTTTGAAGCAAACAGGTCTATGACTCTTGAGTACATTCACAGTGTTATACCATCATCACTATCTGTCTCCCAAACTGCATCTTCCCCAAGTGAACTCTGCACCCATGTCGCCGCGTTCCTCCCTCTGAGTTTATCTGTAAATGAAATCACAGTATAAATGTTTGACCTTTTGTGTCTGGCTTATTCCCTTACAATGTCTTCAAGGTTCATCAGTATTGTAGCATGTGTCAGGATTTTCAATTCTGTCAGGACAGAATTGAGTTGTAGATACCCGTTCAATAGTCTATAGTTTTTTATTTTATTTCTGGTGCTGGGGATCAGTCCCAGGGCCTCATGCATGCTATGCAAGAGCTGTATCATTGAGCTACACCCTAAGATCCTATTATTTTAATTTTTAATTAGTCTTTATTTCCAAGTTACGTTACTATTAGACTCTTTAATATCCTCCAAGAAGTTTGCAGTAGGAATGGTTATTTTATTATTACCAACCTATTACATAGGTTTAGTATTGCATATCTGTTTATAGATTCTGATTTCAAGTTTTAATGACTTTTGCTTATAGATTAAAATTGTTCCTTGAAAAGTTTTATTTATTGACAAATTTTAAGATAGTTTTTTTCTGTATTCTAGTTTTCTTTAGAATTTGAACAAATTCTCCAATTTGGTCTCAGGGTTTTTTGGATACAATTTTTTTCCATTGTCTAGGTTATGATTATTATTGACTGTATTATGCATTTAATTTGTTCTTTTCTTTTATTTAAAAAAATTTAAATTTACTTTTTCTTTTGGTTGTTTTGAGACAGGGTCTTGCTATGCAGTTCAGGCTGGCCTTGACTGCACAATGATCCTCTTGCTTTAGCTTCCTGAGTGTGGGGAATGCCCAGCATTCCCTTCCTTTTTAAAATTGAGAAAACCTATTAATGTTCCTTTAGTAAATCCCTGAATATTCTTTTAGTAAAAAAAAGTTTAATTTTTTTTTTGCATAACTTACTAAAATTTAATAAATTTTTGGGAATCTGAAATGTATTTTGTATCTTAATTTTGCAGCAGATGACATCTTTATTTCTCAGTACTCTGTGGGACAGAAAGATGCGCTAAGGACAATTTTAAAGCAAAAGTAAGTGTTATTTAGAGAAACTATTTGGACTGTGTCTTCATGTTAGCTTCATTTACACTTTGAACTTAGCAAAAACTTCTTTTTCCCAACATGATGTAGTGTGTGATGATATATAGAAAGCCTTTCTCATGGTACTGTGCACATATGAAATACTCTAGCTATTAACTATTATTGTTATAGAAAAGGCCCTGTTCTAAGTGCTGTACTACATCAGCTCATTTAACATACCCCAAGCCCTATGAAATAGACTCCATTACTATCCCAGGTTACAGAATACTCCCTCTCACTTAATACTCACAAAATCCTATGTGCTTCTAGGACCATCTTAATTTTACAGAACGTTTATTTTATTTTATATATGTATATATTTTGAGAAAGGGTCTTGCCATATAGTGCAGGCTGGCCTTGAACTCGCTTATGTAGTCCAGGCTGGCCTCGAACTTGTGGTGATCATTCTGCCTCAGACTCCTGAGTACTGTGATTACTGATATGCACTACCACATCCAGATTTTTGAGACAGGGTCTTGCTATGCAATTCAGGCGGGCCTTGAACTCACTGTTGCCCAGGCTGGTCTTGAACTTGCAGTTGTTTTCCGATCTCAGCCTTCCAAGTGTGCATCACCATGTTGGTTTACAGAATTTTCATTTTAATAGATGAGGACACTGAGGCACTGAGCTTTTCCCAAAGTCATTTGGCAAATTGATACTAGGCTGGGATTTAAACTCAGGCTGTCTACTTTTAGAATCTGCTTTCTTAACTATTTCAGTGTACTGCGCCTAGCAATGGACAAGTGGTTCCTTGTGTACAGTACTATGAAAGAATGTTTAGGCTTTTCCTGTCAAGATCTGAGAAGGAGGCACGCTTCACACCTTTGATTGTTCTACCCAAATACCCCTCCCAGCTTGTCTGACATACCAAGAAGCATCAAAACACTGATGCCAGCACACGATCAGTGTGCAGCAAGACACACCCACTAGTTTGTTGGCAATTTCTATTTTTATCATCAATGGGGGTAGAAGTTTACATTCTTAGGCTAAGTGGGCTTTGTTCCTCAACCTGAGCAGCATGAAAAGCCTCTTTAGAAAGTGGGAAAAATAAATACTGCCCCTAAACCGCAGAGGTGTGACCTGAGCCAGCCAGAGTTGCATAGTTGGTCCTTTGGCCCGATCAGAGTTTTCCTTTTACATTTGTTCAACATACAGCTTTCATTATGTAGTAGGCAGTTGAGAGAGAAATGCAGAATTGTACCCTGGATTTGTACATAATTTAGAAATTTGAGGACAAATGGACCAAACAATCAAGTTGGGAAAATTAGCAAGAAAATGTATTTTTTTTTAAACTTGAAAAATAGGGAACAGAAAAAAACAAACAGGAAAAGTGAACTATCTCAGATTAAAAAGAGTCCACGAAAGTAGCAAACAGTGGAATGCTTCCAGGTTGTTCTTGGAACTGTATCAGTTCCTTAACAGGCAAAGCCCTGGTGCGTACAGGTCAGAGAAATGAGGAGAGAACACGTAAATTAGAAATAAAAAGGCACACAGTGACAGACTTAGAGGAGGGCAAAACAAACAGTATAATGCTGTTATATGCTACTCACTTAACAATCTAGATGAAATATTTTTGATCTAAAATTGATGTATTTATTAAAGTAAAATACTTTTGACCATATGTAAAATTGCAAAATAACTGATTTTTTTCAATAAAGATATCTATATGGCATTATATCAATATGTAATGACATGTGAAAACAATAGGTTTAATCATTTTTACTCCATTTTAAAGTCACCGTATTGAATGATACATCATAAAATCAATAGTTGTACACCTAGGAAATTTACCTATAGAATTCTCTTCCACTGATGTGTATATTTTAATCTGTCTCATGTGGGTATCTCTTCCATTTTGGTGACTTGATAGAACAGCAATCTGTATCATAAATGTGTGAGTTGGTTTCTTATGATTATCAGTTAAGGGAACGTGAATCCAGCCACTTGGTTCCACCAGTTCAAGTTGGCTGAGCTGAGTGTTCACTAAATGAGGCTGGGAGCCATCTGATTGCCAGTAAGTTTCCAGATTGTCATCTCGTAACTGATCCATTCCAAATCCGGATTTGCAAGACGAGAGCGACCAAACAGCTTGTGACCTGATTTCCCTTACTGTTCCAGTCCTTCCCAGCTGCTTAGGGTCACCACCAGGAGGTGTCTCATTTGGTGTGGTCATTTTAAAAATATTGATGGGGCCCTGCTCTATATTGGAGGAAAGCGCACTTACAGGTTCCAGTCCTGCTTACCGTGTCTCAGGTTCTCTGGGGCCTCAGCAGTTCCGTGCCACTCCTACTCAGCTTCTTCAATCTAGATGAAATTTAAAAACTCACCAAAAATATGGTAGAGCTAGAAGATTTTTTTTTTTTTTTTGGTACTAGGAATCAAACTCAGGACCTTGCACTTGCCAGACAGGCAGTTGTGCCACTGAGCTATATCACTGGCCCAAAGATCGTAATAGTAGAACAGTTAGTGGGAAAAAATTGAAAGCACTGTGGAAGAATAACTATCCAAAACAGTGATGATTTTGATTTCTTGAAAAATTCTAAGAATTCTGCTCGTGCTATATTCTGCTCCAGCACAAGGAAACAGAAACAGTGCTGCCACATTATTTTATTATGCTAGCCCAGCCTGAGGACCAAAACTTAAAAATTAGTGTCATCAGAAGTATTTTGTTTATGCTATTGTAAAACAAAATAATTTTAAATTTAAAAAGTTCTTAGCATAAAGTAAGTCATATTCTTATAATAGCTAAAGAAAAAGATTTATAGCTGTGTTATTATATTAAATAAGTTCATTTTTTTGTCTTTTTGAGACATGGTCTCACTATACAGTTCAGGGTGGTCTTGAATTCACTTTTGTAGTGCAGGCTAGCCTCAAACTCAGTGATCCTCCTGCCTCAGCCTCTTGAGTTCTGGGAACCTGCCTGGCAGGATTTGTGTTTTTTTTTCCTGACAATAAATGCTAGATAAAATTTGGCAAGTAATAAAAAAATTTACCTGGAAGAACAGTTGAGAAAATGTGTATATTTGTTTCTGCATGTACTGTACATTTTTTTCCCACATTGTTTAACATTTTCCAAAGTTGCCTTAGCTACTTCCAACTGTGTGTACCCTATATATATATATATTGTCTATGTTCTGAACTGCAGGCATGACAAAAATGGAATGGTGGCCTTGCCCTACTGGATATTACAGTGTTCTCTCAAGGTACAGTGATGCAGGCTCACGGACTGGAGCCTTTGAGAAATGCAGTGTGACCGGAGTGTTTAAACAAGGAGGCTAAGCGCTCCTCTGAAGGAGTTTGGACTTGCAAAGAAAGGGAAAATCGTTTGAAGTTTTTAAAGAAGGAGATACATTTCTTGAAAAGACTTATCTTGGTAGTGATATGAAAAAAGAGTTGAGAGAGGACTGGATTACAGTAAACCAACTGGCTGTGGAGCTGCAAAGGGTCTCTTTCTGAGGTGGATTAGAGGGGTGCTGAATACCGTGGGGAGTGGTGGGATGTCAGTCACACTGGATTGGGAGTAGTGGGCAGATTGGAAGAAGATTTGGAGTAGAATTGACAGGAATGATTACGAGGCTGGGACAGGAAGGCAGGTGCTGAGGACGAAGCCCAGAGTTTGGGTTTGCACAAGTACGTGGTCAGTAGCATCATTTGCTGGAGAAGGGAATCCTTGGGAAAGAAGCCTTGGAGAATAAGTTTCGTTTTATGTGTGAGCAAGCGTTTAAAGTGCCTGTAAGACAGATAAAAGATGTTCAGTAGGAAATGGAATATGAAGGTCAAGTTCACAGAACAGGTTGAAGTTTGAAATGTGTACCTGGAAGTCATCCGTGAGTATGACAGCTCCAGCTCCAGGAATAGGTGAAGTGGTTCAGTGAGAGTAAGGGGAAGACGGCCGAGGACTGGGCTGAAGCTCGTGGAGAAAGCGAGCTGCCTTCCCCATGCTGCTCAGCAAGTTTGGCCAGAGCTGTGGGGTAGTGTGGCATTAACAAAGCCAAGGAGAATTTGTTTCCAAGTTTGATGTCCTGCTCCAGAGGCTGAATATGTTCACTGAATTAGCAAGAAGGATCATTGGTGAAGTTGGTGTGAGCAGTTGCAGTCTAGTATCGGTTTAGTTAATGGATTTAGGAATAAAGAAAAAAGGTCTGAAAAAGGATTTGAAGGAAATAATTACATTTGAACGAGAGAGTTGTGTATACTTTTCCAATTCGTTATATTTAGGAGCTCTTTAAATTTGATACATGGAGCACTTAATAATTTAATAATTAGAAGAAATAAATTTAAAAGCCTTGTTCATACATAAAACTGGGCACCCTGTTGTGTTTCTGTAATACCAGCTATGTAGGAAGCTGATGCAGGAGGATTGTGACTTTGATGCCAACCTGGGCAATATAGCAAGACTCAAAAAGAAAAGAAAAGCCTGTAAAGAAGTTGCTGTCTAGCTTTATATTACTATTTTTGTTGTTGGTAGAGGGTAAGTCACTTTCAGATTTCATGTGAGGGAAGGTGAGGAACAGCTGTGTTGTATTTTGTTAGCATATCCTTCTGTTGGTTAATACATGGTGAGTGCATACTGTGTACCTAGTTCTTCATTAGTTGCTGGTTGGTATAAAAGAAGTCTGTCCTCCTCTCCAGGTTGTATACAGCTTAGTTGGGAAGAGAATATATACATGTATGGAAGAGTGAGTGACTAGAGGTCGGCTAGCAAGGAGCACTGCATTTGGTATACTATTTTTTATTTTTATTAGTACGTGTCTGCAGTACGTAATGCTTGTATTCATTATGGGGAATTTGTACATGGATATCACACATCACAATTCTGTTTTTTAAAATTTTATTTTTATTTATTTATTTATTTTTTTGTGGTACCGGGGATCAAACTCAAGACCTTGTACTTACCAGGCAGGCGCTTATTCCACTGAGCTATATCCCCAGCCCCTTGTTTTTTTTTTTTATTTTAAAGAGAGTAGTTAAAAACAAAAGAACAGTAGCAACATACCAACATCACAGACATAAAACAGAGAAAAAACATTAAAAATGATACAGGGCTTCAAAACAAAATGATAGGAATTAACAGTGGTTGTTATATTACATATTGTTATCTTCAACTACCAGATTACCAGATGTAAGAATGGGAGATTGTTCAAACCATTAAAGAGAATAAAGTAAAACATTAGAGACAATACAGAGTTTCACTAGACAAGATGGTAGGAATTCACCAATGGTTGTTCCATTGCATATTGTTGTCTTCAAATCAGTTGCTCAGATTACCAGATACAGACATACAAAATTGGTCAAAATATAAAAAAATTTAAACATTAACTATTCTTTTCAATAGACCATCAGACATCAGCAGTAAAGTTAGCCCAGCTATCCTTCTAAATACATACCTACATGTATGTGTGTGTGTGTGTGTGTATGTGTGTATAGCCTGCATTCCTTCTTTTTATTTTTTCCTTCATCCCAAGTGTTCCTTCCTTTGAGCAATTTCTTTCCTTTTCATATCATCTACTGTATGTTTTGGCACAATTCTTTTTATCTCTTTTTCCTTAACCCCCCTTTTTTGCATCAGATTCATTTATTTTATAAATCTTTATAAAGTTCTTTATTATAATACAGATTAACAACCACATTAACAGACCTAAAACACATAAGACAATTACACCAAATCAAGGTACACTTTTAGATATACTATTAAATTGTCTTGTAAAGACATTTAAACCATGGACGGCGAATTATCAGTCCTCAGTTGTGTGGTATAGGCAGTAAATGCAACAGGACTTAATGAGGGAAAGATCAATAGTGTTATAAAAATAGACTTGTTAATATTAGTAGTATTGGGAGGAGGGTGTTGAATCAGGGCCTCACTATGCAGTGTAGACTAGTGTTGAACTCACTGGGTAGCCCAGGCTGGCCTTGAACTTTCTGTGATCCTCCTGCCTCAGCTTTCCAAGTGCTGGGCTTACAGGCATGCACCACTGGGCCTGGCTTAGGAGAGGGTTGTAGTATTAAGTTGGTTGGAAGGAATTCAGGAAACAGGGAGATGCTTGGAGACAGCGGTGGGTGCAGTGTCCTCTGTGCAGTCTGAGTGGCACGTTGTGATTGAGAGGTGACCTGGGCAAGTCCTAGGAGGTACCTGTGAGGGGAGAGCAGGGCCAGGGTTCTGAGTGCACAGAAAGCCTAGCAGCTCCCAGAGTGGGTGTGTCTAGTGGTGAGTGCGAGTTTTGAGTGGTGGAAGCAAATGTGAGGGAAGTTATTTTCTCAAGTTTTTATTTTTAGCTCTGAAGCTTAAGCCCAGGGTGGTGCACCACTGAGCTTCAATCTCCAGCCCGGTTTATTTATCTTTTATTTTGAAATGGGATCTTGCTAAGTTCCCAGGGGGAATGGAACCTGCCATGCTCTTGCCTTGCCCTCCCCTGGTGCTGGAAGGCATGTGCCACTGTGCCAGGCTGTGAGGGGTGTTTTTAATCAGGCGAGACCTGAGGTGTGAAATACCTGGGCCTCACAGGGTTTTGGAATAGAGGGGCAAGATGAAGAAAAGGAAGTGCTGGCATGAAGAGGAAGCTCTGGGGATGTGGGGATTGGGCTCACCTCTGGGACTGTAACCAAGGAAACCCTGTTACCTTTGTGAAGTTGAGGAATTAGCATAGACTGTAGTTCCCCTGGCTCCACAACTCGATACTTCATCCAATTGTGATGAGATAATTGGGGAGACCTGACTCACTGTGGTACCAGAAGGCAAGCAGTGGGGAAATCAAGGCGGTGACAGAACTCAGGCTCCTAGTAAAATGGGGAGACATCAAAGAGGAATAAGTGTGGGTTCTGCGCTGCCTTTAAAAGTCTAGAGAGGGGATCCAGCAGCTGGAGGGCATCTGTGTTCCTGATGGTTTTACTTCCTTGCCTGAGGGTTTTTCATTTTCCTTGCGTTGTTTTCTTTGAGGCAAAATGCAGGGTCAGTACGAACTTTAAGTATTGGGTTAAATGCCTTATTGCAAGTATGGATATGTATTTGCCAGACTCATATTTGATCCAGGCTGCTTAATGGTGTCTTTGGTGCCATTTAAAGAATTCTGGGGTATTTATGGACTAAGTGAGAAGGGTTTTTTTTTTTTATTCCTTTTTTGAGACAGGGTCTCACTATGCAGTTCAGGCTGGCCTTGAGCTCACTATGATCCTCCTGCCTCAGCCTCCAGAGTGCTGGGACTACAGGCGTGCAGCACCACGCCCAGCCAAGTCAGAAGTTTTTATAATCCCTTTTGGGGACTTTGCACTCAGTGAGATAAGTCAGACACTAAAAGATCATTACTACTTAATCTTCCTTATTTATGGAGTATGAAACTGTGACATTCTTTGGTTTTTTTTTTTTTTTTGGCGGTACTGGGGATTGAACTCAGGACCCTGCGCTTGCTAGGCAGGCGCTTATTCCACTGAGCTATATCCCCAGCCCAAACTGTGACATTCTTGGAAACAAAGTAGATTGGTGGTTGGCAGGGTTGGGAGTAAGGAGGAAGGAGATGTTGGGCAAAGGGTACAGTTTCAGTTTGGATGAATAAATTCTAGAGCTCTGTTACACAGCGTGGTGACTAGTTAATAATAGTATCACGGCAGTTGCTAAGAGAGTAGATTTTAAGTCTTCTCACCACATACATGAAAAAGGTAAGTATTTGAGTTGGTGGATATGTCAATGATACTGATTTTGGCTATCATTACACAACATATACATATATCAAAACATTATATTATACACAATAAATATATACTTTTAATTTTCTAATTATCTCAACAGAAAAAACTATAGTCAAAGTGTCTATCAACAATGTTATAATATTTTGTATGTGTAGTATTGGGCTTTCACACTGAACTATACCCCTCCCTCCTTTTCCTTTGTGTTTTGAGATAGATTCTTGCTCAGTTGCCCGGGCCGGGCTTCAGTTGGTAATCTTCTTGTCTCAGTTCCCCAGGGTGCTGGGGTCAGGCATGCACCATCATGCCCAGCTGATTTTTTTTTTTTTCTCCTTTTGGTGCTAGGTGTTGAACCTGAGCCTTGTGCATGCTGAGCACACACTATACTGCTCTGCTACAGCCCTATTCCTAATGTGATGATTCTAAAAGTATTTGGGGAATAAAATTATCAGTGCTTTATGAACAAAGGAATCCCTCTCAGGAAGTCATATGTGGAATTTACATTGTAGAGCTTTTCCTGCATGGCTTTAGATCTGTACATTTTTATTCTATATCTTTACGACTTTGGCCGTCCTTTTTTCTTTTTGGAGACACGGTCTCACTGTGTAGCACAGGCTGGCCTTGGACTCATGGTGGTCCTCCTGCTAAAGCAGAAATCCTGACCTAACTGCAGCCAATTTCTTCAGTAAAGCTGTAGCCATTCTGTTCTCTGCCATTGGACTTAGCTAAATCATATGATGTCATCAAATAGAAACTTCTGTGAATGTGCTAAAAACAACTTTGCTCCATACAACTATGCTCACCGCAAGATACTCATTGCACCATGGCCTTCAGCTGAGCCTGTCTAGTTTTTTGTAACTTAGGCTTGCAACCCTATGAAAAAGACAAACTCTCTGTAATCAGTGCCTCAGACTTTGGAGACTACTCCTCTGGGGTCCACCAGCATTCAACAAAATTTCCTTTCTTCTCCTGAGCTCTTGACTACTGTTGACTCAGTTTTCCTGCAAAACTGCCTCAGCCTCTCGAGTGCTGGGATTACAGGCATGTGCTACCATGCCTGGCTCATCCCTTTTTCTTATTTGTAAATCTTTTCTGAAACTGTCACTGTCTTCAGGGAATTATCTTATTTGTTTAGTTCTTAGTGAACTAAACCTTAATCGATGTCATGAACAAAATTACTTTGTTTGAAACATGATTTGATGTTTAAAAATTAAGAAAACCACCTTGAGCAGATTCTCACCATTTCTTAAAATGGTTCAGTGTAGCTTACTGAATATATTTTTATTCATTCTTTATTCTAGAGCGCAAAGTGTGCCTGTTTTTAAGGAAGTGAAGGTACAACTTTTAGAAGACACAGGCACAGAGAAGGGTGCTGCGCCTCAGGAGGCCAGAGTTTCCCCTAGTGGCATTGATTCTGCTACCACTGTAGCCGCAGCAACTGCCGCCGCCATTGCCACAGCAGCTCCACTGATCAAGGTGCGTGTTCTCCCCAGACATGCCTGCTGTGTAAATGCTGTGAAATGTAAAACATTTGTTAAGAACTGATTCTGTAAATGCTTGTGTCCAGCTGTAGACTAGGGACTTTACACTCATAGTTTGAAAGAATTTTCGCTTTGTGGTTGTGTGTTATTTCAGAAGTTGTGAAAATGACCCCCTTCCTCCCTGCAGTGGCGCTAATGAGTCCAGACCTTCCTCCCCGTAGTACTGAGGGTCCGCATCAGGGCGAACATCTTAGTTCCTGCAACCAGAGTGATTGGCCATCCTAATTTGAGAGCTGGAAGGAACTTTTCATCATAGATAGCTACTTCAGCAGTTTGTAGTGAGGAAACAGAGCCACGGGTCCGGGAAGGCACATGGCTATCGATGGCAGGGCTAAGACTAGAATTCAAGGCTGCTGTCCTGACTCAGCCTTACTTGGGTGAAATAATGAAGGCTACTTGTTCTGCTAGTTCTTCTCTTTTAATTTCTACCTAAAGATCTTATTTCAGCATTGTAAATCTCTGTGTAGAGAACTTGGTGTGTATGTGTTTTTAAATGTGAGGAAACACGTATCTAAGGGTTGCTATCATCTGCCTTTTACTTCTGTGACTCTAAAATTAAGGGCATCAGATTATCAAAAAGTAGTGGGTAAAAGCTCTGATGTTAAAATTTTCAGTATCAATTGCTATAAATAACCTAGTGATTGAACATAGTTTTGGTGTCTTTCTATAATATGACATACTATTCTGAAATTTTTATGTTTTAGGTGCAGAGCGATTTGGAAGCAAAAGTTAATTCTGTTACAGAATTACTTAATAAGTTACAGGAGACTGATAAGCACTTAAAACGTGTTACAGAGCAGCAGACAAGTATTCAGAATAAACAAGAGAAACTGCACTGTCATGACCATGAGAAGCAAATGAATGTATTCATGGAGCAGCACATTAAGCACCTGGAAAAATTACAGCAACAGCAAATGGATATCCAGGTACCCAGAACGAAGCCAGTGTGCACCCTGTCAGCTTTTTTCATTGCATCTCAAGTTAGATAATTGCACTAGCTCATTAGATCATAATAGCTTTACTTCCTGAATCATGATTTAGTTGTTCATCATTCTTCATTCTATTGGAGACTCTGCATATTTCAGCTCAAATATCACTAGTTCTCTAAGATCTCTCCTTAGAGTTAGTTTTTTCCTTTTTTTCTTCTTTAAGACAGGGTCTCACTGTGCAGTTCAGGTTGGCCTTTGAACCCATTGTGGTTTTTTTTTTTTTTTTTTTTTGGTACTGTCGGAATCGAACTCAGGACTTAGCAAGTAGGTGTTGTGCTGCTGAGCTATATCCCTGGCCCCTCTGAATCCATTGTGTAGCCCAGGCTGGCCTCCAACTCATTGAAATGCTCCTGCCTCAGCCTCCCAGGTGGTGGTATTAGAGGGGTACACCACCATGCCTGGCCTTTTTCTTTGGCAGTATTTTTGCTCAGACCATGTTTTAAAGCAATACTTTGCTTACATAGCAGCTTTTAGTTTGGGAAGGTGCATCTGAATCACTTAAAGAGCTTTGTAAGTATAGACATGCTCAACCGGGGCGCTGTGGCACTTGCCTGTAATCATATCACTTTGGGAGGCGGAGGCAGGAAGATTGCAAGTTCTAGTCCAGTTTGGGGAACTTTAGCATTTAGTCTCAAAATAAAGAATAAAAGAGTTGGGGGTATACCTTAGTGTGGAGGCCCTGGGTTTAGTCCGAGGTTCAGGGAAAAACATGCACACCAACGATAAAACCTAAAACCTTGCACGCACGGACCTCTCAGACATTCTGAGAGAGCAGGGCTGAGGCGGTGCCTGAGACTCACGGAAAGCTCTCTAATGGTTCTGATGCCATTTGCTTTACATATTTACTTCTGTATTTTATTAGTTAATAATTTGTAATATAATAATTAATAATTTGTGGTATTAGGGATGGAACCTAGGGCCCTGTGCATGTGTTCCGACTGAGCTACATTCCCAGACCTTTACATTTTTTTCTGTTTGTTTCCTTTTTTCTTTCCTTGTCTTGTCTTATCTTTTCGCTTTTCTTTCAAGGTGCGTGTTCTCCCCAGACACCCCTGCTGTGTAAACATTGTGAATATTCATTTATTAAAAACTCCCTCCCTCCCTCCGTCCCTCCTTCCCTCCCTCCTTCCTTTCTTCCTTTTCTCTCTCTCTCCCTGTCTTGAGTTAGGGTTTTACTACACAGTTCAGACTGAGGAATTGAACTCAGAGCCTTCTCACTAAGCTGCATCCTTAGCTTGTTTTTTATTTTGAGAGAAGATCTCCCTAAACTGCTAAATTGCCTAGGTCAGGCTAGAATTTGCAGTCTTTTTGCCCCAGCCCCCCAGAGGACGGGGATCACAGGTGTGCACCACCACTCCTGTGAGTTAATATTTTTAATGCCTTTTGAGCATGAGACATTGACCTCTTGTTAAAGGAGGAGCTACTGACAGCACAGTTACTTATTTTGAAACTTCTAAACATTACCTAGGCCTCAACCTGTTTTTAATAAATGAGTAAATGACCATTTTAAATTTACCTTTTTTTCTAATTAATGTGTGATTTTATTTACTTATTTTGTGGTTTGTTTGTTTATTTATAGAGAGGGTCTCGTGTAGTTCAGGCTGGCCTTGAACTCCCCATGTAGCTGAAGCTGGCCTCAAACTAGTAGCAATCCCCTCCTGCCTCTGCCTCTGGAGTGCTAGGATTATACACCTGTGCCACCATGCCTGGCTAATGTACAGTTTTATTATTTTTTTTAGGTACTGGGATTTGAAGTCAGGATCTCACGATTGCCAGGAAGGCACTGTACCACTGAGCTAAATCCCTGGCCCCTAATGTACAATTTTAAACTTTAAGAATTAAAATATGTAACATTCAGAAGAATGTACAAAAATAAGTTTATAATTATCATGAAATGAACACTAAAGTCATATAGTTTTCAGGAGTTCTTTTGTTGTTTTTATTTTTGAGATGGGGTCTCATTTTGTAGTTCAGGCTACCTTGAACTGACTATGTAGCCCAGGCTGGGCTCGAACTCAACAGTAACCCTCCTGCCTCAGCCTCTTGACTGCTGGGATTTATAGGTGTGCACCACCATACCTGGCTTCCTAGGATCCCTTAATAGGGCCTATTTTCAGCTTTTCATGAAAGCATATCAGATGACTGTAGAATAGAATAAAGTTTTAGCAAGTACTTGAAGTATGATTAAAATTGAGTGTGCAAGATAGGTGTGGGGGGAGGCTGAGACAGGATGATGGCAAGTTTGAGTTCAGCCTGGGCAACTTAGCAGCTTATAGAGACCCTCTTAAACTGGAAAGGGCTGGGGCTGTAGCTCTCTGCAAAGGCTCCGGGTTTGATCCATTGTAGCGAATGAATAAATATTAAAATAAAATTGAATATGCAGCATATTATCTCATGGTGGCCAGGAATAAATTGGTCCGATTGGCATTTGCCAGTCTGTAAATAACTTCACTGAGCTTGATTTCTTTAGCTAAAATCTGTTGTTGTTCAGGGATTCTTTTGTTGTTGTTGTATTATGCTCAGAATTGAATCCATGGCCTTGTTCACACTATGCCAGTGATGTACCACTGAGCTACATCCTGGCTTTTAAAAAATTTTTATTTTGAAGTAGTGGTGCACACTTGTAATTTCAGCACTCAGGAGGCTAGGTCAGGGGTTGCTGCAAGTTTGAGGTCAGCTGAGTTGCACAGTAAGTTGAAGGCCAGCATGCCCTACGTAGGGAGACCATGTCTCTAAATAAATAAAATAAAATAAAATGGATAAAATAACATTTACCATGCAGGACTTAAAAGGTGAGAAGTTTTCCTTCTGAATGTTGGTTGAAGTTAAGATCTAGGGTTGGGCCTTTCCTTCTTGGCCTTCTCTTAGCCTGCTACGGTGGCCTCCAAGCTACTGGTGAGGTGGGCAGGGAGGTGCTGAAATGGGGAATGGCTAGAGAACGTGATTGGGTCATGGGGCAGCAAGCTTGTCTTGTCTTGCGCCCTTCATCCCCCAGGGCATCTCTGTGTGACACCAGAGTTGCTGCAGAAAGGTCTGCATTGTCATTGTTGATTAAATGTCAAGAATTGGTTTTAAGTCTGCTAATAAGTCTCAGTAATTTAAAGATAGCAATATGCAATGTATTAACCATTGTTATCCTTTTTTTTTATCTTGTTTTGAAATATTTTTTTCTCTTTAAAGAAATTGATTTCAAGTTCTTTAATAAGTTGTCATCTGACCCTCTCAGATGATATTTCAAATGAACAACATGATCTCATTTCCTATAGACCCATTTTATTAGCGCTGCACTCAAGACCCATGCTTTTCCGCCTGCTGGCCCGCTTGCCTCCAGAGCCGTGGAGAAGCACTCCAGAGAGTTGGGACATCCTCATCTCAGCAGCAGCACGCTGTCTTCACATGTCCCACTTGCCTCCAAACAAGGTGAACATAGTTAGTTCCTTATGAATAAAAATTGTCAGCCATGGCAATTTTCTTCATTCCGTACAAGCTAAGAACGTATTTACTAAATGGTAAGAGCTCTTTATAAAATTTCTTTGTAGAAGTCCTTTTCCTTTTCCTTTCCTCCTTTTTTTTTTTTTTTTTTACTTTTTTGGTGCTGGAATTTGAACCCAAGGCCTTTGCACTGAGCCACATCCCCAGCTCTGTATTCTTTTGAGACAGGAGCTCCCTAAGTCATTGTGTTGCCCAGGCAGGGTTCAAACTTGTGATTTTCTCTGCCTCTCAGCCTGCTGGAACTACAGGTGTGCACCATCATGCCTCATTTGTAGGAGTTTTTGTTTTGTAAAATTGGTCCTTTTCTTAGGTCAAGTAAATATTAGGTTATTTTGCAACTTATTCAAATTATGGCTCTGTCCTCTAATTTATGTGGTTTTTTTTTTTTTTTTTTTTTTGTCATCTTTTTGAAACAGGGTCTCACTTTGTAGTTCAGGCTGGCCTTGCGCTCACTTTGTAGCCCAGGCTGGTCTTGAACTCACAGCAATCCTCAGCCTCTCGAGTGCTGGGATTACAGGTGTGTGCCACCATGCCCAGCCAATTTATGGTTTTAATTAATAACCTTCATAAGTGGTCAAAACATTAACACATTTAGAAAAAATTTACTTGTATAGTATCAGAAATACTTGTAATACAGTTCTATAGTTTTCTGATAAAGTTCATATTTACTTTTTTCTTGATTCTGCCAGTAAAAACTCCACCTAAGTACAATTATAAACTATTGTCCCCTGTAGCAGCAGTTTTCCTTGCCAGCATTTCAGTTGTCTAGTCCTCTTGGTCTAAAAAGGTTAAATGGAAAGCCCAGAAACAAACCATTTATAAGTTGGATGTTGTTTTGCGTAACACCATGGAATTTCCTGCTGTTAGGCTCAGTCCTGCCCAGGAGAAGCATCCCCTTGTCTGGGTAGCCACACTGTCCTGTATGTGGGGACAGGACAAACTGAGTATATATGGTTGGTGCTGTCGGAAGCTGCAGCCCTCCCCTCAGAATGTTGGAACGTATCTCCCACTGATAAGGAAGCGGTCGGGGCTACTGTATTTCTAAATATTTCTGGAGTTACTAATGCAAATCTGTTTATTTTAATGGAATTTCAAAATTACTTACAATAAAACAGGAATATATAGCTTTTCATTAAATATTTAGCATTCAAAATAAATATGTATCCAAATTATTGATATATGAATAGTGAATTAAAGTAAATCAAGGAGCTGTCCTTTTAATGATACACAGATCCATGTATTTTCAACACTTGACCTGTTAGGAAATCACTGTACAATAGTTGTTAAAGAATCCTTGTAAAGTGGTACATACATTGCAAAAATGCATGGTCCTTAGGAAACTGTTGTGAAGTAGTCTGAGTCAATTTTCAAGTTGTGTTGAGAAGAAAAGGAAGCAGGAAACACATGCTATGCCTGCTCCAGGTCCCCAGCTCGGAAAGAAGGTGTCGGAGCAAGGCCAAGGACCCAGCCATTCACCTATGGAAATGGACACTTTGTTTCTAGTATACTTACTCAATTCCAGAAAATTACTGGCTCATGCTTTTGTGTTCCCCTCCCCCACTTGATTGTCACATGTTACTCTGCATTTCTTTGTAACCTAAAAATGAGTAAATTAAAAAATCAAACTAAGGGTTATTTTTCTGTGCTTTTACTTGGACATAGCATCATTTTTATATGTAGTTGTAATTGTAACTAGATACAATTTTGTACTATTTTATTAGCATATCATTTTTTGTGTGTAAATGTAGTATCTTCACAATTTTAACTTTTTTTTGTGGTCCTGGGAATTACACCTAGAGCCTCTTGCGTGCTGGGCAAGTTCTCTGCCACTGAGCTATGCTTCATAATTTAAAATTTTAGTAACTATAAGGGATAGTCTCTTTTTTTTTTTTTTTTAAGGGATAGTCTCTTAAATAACTGTTCCACAATTTATTTGACCATTTTCTTATGGGACAGTTAGGCAGGTTTTAGGTTTTCTTTTTTATAAATAATACTGTAGTGAACAATGTCAAGTATTGAACACTATCTTTTTAAATGTTATTTCCTTAGGATAAATTCTCAAGAGCAAGATTACTAGGTCAAAGTATATTGCCAGATAGCTTATCAGTTTCCATTGTCATGGAAATGTATGCCATTTTCGGCACAGCTTTGATAGTATTGAATATTATCATATTAATGCTTGTTTACTAACTTCAAGTGTGAGGTGGTTATAATATTTCTCTTGGTTTTTAGTGAGGGTAAAGTTATTTCTATACTCTGAGTTTTATTTTTAAAGTAAAGGGAAGAACAATACCTTATGATTTAAACATTTTTTTAAAAGAAAAAAAACATTGATACAGAATTTCAAAACAAGATAATAGGAAATTAGCAATGTTATTATATTACATATTCCTATCTTCAAAGTAGTTGCTCAGCTTACAAGATAAAGACAGGCAAAACTGATCAAGCAATATAAGCACAAACTGTTCTTTTCAACAGACTAATAGAAATTAGTAGTATAATTATCTTAGCTACCTTGTATATACATGTATATATATTTTTTCTTCCCCCATCTCAGTCTTTTCTTCTGAGCAGTTTCTTTTCCTTTCACAATATCTATTGTGTATTTTGGATCTTACTTATTTTTTCAGTTTCTTGCACTAGGGAAACAATACGATGATTACACATGTGAGTCTGACTTATTTTGCTTATCAGTATGGTCTGTAGTTGTAGCCATTTACCTAAAAAAGCCTCAAGTTTATCTTTTTCTATAGCGAGTAGTACTCCATTGTATAAAAATACTGCATCCTTTTAATCCATTCCTCAGTTGATGGGCATTTGGGATGTTTCCAAGATTTAGCTATGACAAATTGTGTTGCTGTAAACGTGGGTGCATATATATTGCTGTGGTATGATGTTTTAATTCTGGAAAAATACCCAGGGAATGGGACCTTTAATCATAGTTTCATGAGGAATCTCCACAGTGGTTGCACCAGTCTATACTCCCAGCCACAGTGGAGAGAGATTCCTTTTTCTCCACAGCTCTTCCAGCATTTGTGATGATTGTTTGATTTCTTGATGATAGCCATTCTTTCTGAGGTGAGATAGAATTTTAGTATTGTTTTAATTTGCATTTCTCAAATGACCAATGATACTGAACATTTTTTCGTATATTTATTTTCAATTAGTGTTTCTTCATCTGGGAAGTATGTATTCATCTCAGATGCCCTTTTGCATTGGGTCTTTGGATTTTGGTGGCCTGATTTTTAAAAATTCTTTGTATGTTCTAGATAGAAGTCCTTTGTCTGAGGGTCAGTTGGCTAAACTTTTTGCCCATTCTGTGGGTTTCCTTTCACTCTGTTGGTGATTTCTTTTGATGTACAAAAGCTTCTTAGTGAGATGCCAGTTGTTGGTTCTTTAAAGTATTTCCTGTGCAATTTGGTTTTTATTCATGAACTCTCTGCCTATCCCTATGTCTTCAGGATTTCTACATACTTTCTCTTCTAGTAGATTTAGTGTTTCTGTTTTAATATTTAGATCTTTGATTCACTTTGACTTTAGTGCATGGTGATAGACATGGGCCTAGTGTTAGTTTTTGGCATGTGAATTTAAACATTTTAACAAAGTAATTTAAACTTATTATTGTCTATTAAAGCAACTTTAAGGAAAGTTGAAGATACAGATTTTGATGAGCAGAAATCTCCTTTGGAGACACCAACACCTCGAAGGTTTGCTCCTGTACCTGTTTCAAGAGATGGCGAAATATCAAAAAGGGAAAATTTCATGGAAGAAAAAGAAAACATGGAAAAATCAGATCAAAGAGGTAAGAAAGCAGTTATGACTACATTCCTGTTTTACTCCTCCTATTTCAAGTTAGAAAATTGTCCTGAGATTTTCTCATTCACAATTTGGAATTTTCTATAGTCTACATATAGTGGTATCTGTTCTTTCAGTATTTTTCTTTAAAGTATGTTTACTGGGCAAGCCAAGGTTCTTTAAATTCTCAGTAGGAGTTAACAGTATGTATTTATAATTATTCCATTCCTTTAAGTTATTTCTAAACCTTTAATAAACAGGTTGTGTTATTAATAAATAAGCATTTCTTTGCTAAAGCTAAGGCTGAACATTTTAAGAGCATGTTTCCTTATATTGTTTTTAGATGTGATTTCAATAGTAAGACTCAGGGAAGCTAACATTTATCACTGTGTTCAGCTGGAAAACATGCCGATATATGAACTTTTAATAGAGGCAAAAACTTTTAAAAGTGATCTCAAATAATAGCAGAGCCTTAAAATGTAATCATTCTAGTAAAATTGAGACACACTAAGCTGTAGGCTTTTGTTTATATAATCATTTAAATGCATTGAAATCTTATGTTAAACAAGTTTTAAGAATTTGTAAGATAATAAATTTTTAATAAAAAACCAACCAAAAATTATTATGTAAAATTATTAAAATTTTAAAAAACTACGTGAAATGAAAACTAATGGGGAAATCCAATTAAAGGTTGTTGTGAAGACACAGACCTCTTGTTTACTAATTTATAAAAACAGTCCAGTTTGCTGAGCTTTATGATGATGACACCTTTGTGATGGAGACAAATTCAGGTTTCTTAAGCAGAGATTTCAAACCAACCAGTAGTGCGCTTATGAAGTATAGGATTTAGTTTTATTGGGTGAGTGTATTTATAGTCTATTTTGTTGTGTTGGTCTTTTTTCTGTTGCTGTAATGGAATTTCCTAAATTAGGTGTTTAAAAAGAAAAAGAGGTTAGTTTAGCCCATGATTCTGGAAGTCCAAGGGCTCAGCACTGACATTTCTTGGCCTGCTTTGTGACCTTGTGGATGGCACTGCAGAGACAGAAAGTAAACCAGAGAGAGCTGTGTTTTAACCAGGTGTGGTGTCGCACACCTGTAATCCCAGCACTGGGGAGGCTGAGGCAGGAGGATCATTGTAAGTTCGAGGCCAGCTTGTGCTACAAAGTGAGTTTAAGACCAGCCTGAAATGTACAGTGAGACCCTGTCTCCAAAAGACCACACACAAAAAAGCTTGGTTTTATGACAAAGTCACTCACTTGATAACCATTTTTTATGGTTTAGGTCTAAAATGTACCCCCAGATACTCAAGTGTTTGGAGGTTACTGCATCAGGGAGGAGCTCTGCCCGACTGAGTCTTAGGAGGTGGGGCCTGGCTGCCATGGTTCACTGGGGGCTGGGAAGTGACATGCAAGGAAGGGTGTGTTCTTGTCCCCGGCTCTTCTCTTTGTGGTTTGCATCCTGATTCTCCCAGTGGAGCACCTTTCCTTCTGCCGGGCCCTTCTGCCTGTTTCTGCCTTGGCGCAAGGGGTTGGATGAGACCATGAGCACAATAGACCTCTCTTCCAAATTGTGGGTGCTTGGTATTTTGTGTAGTGATGGAAAAGTGACCGATAGATTCATCCTAAGGACCCACTTGTGTCCAGGAGGTCCTGCCTCACAAGGATCATCAACATATGATTGAGGATCAAGTTTTTAGCACATGAAATTTTGGGGACACATACATGTATAGCAGTTTAGGGTGAATGGCGTAGATGCTCACCAAAAGAAGCTGCTTCAGGGTATGTGTGAGAGGTTGCATAAAAAGACGAGTTAATATTGGAAAATGATGCTATATTTCTTCTGTTGTAGGGAATATAAGATTATTAGAACAAATTTTGAATAATAATGACTCGTCCACAAGGAAAAGTGAATCATCAGACATAACCTCACTAAGTAGGTCAAAAATGGGATGGAATCCTGAGAGAAAAGACAGGTAAGAACAAGAGAGGAGGATAAAAGCAAGAGTACCAAGAGCTTTGTTCACACTTTTAAAATTTCTTTTGGAATTAAACAAATTATTACTCTTGAAAATTACCTTTGATTTAGTTACTGTTTTCTAATGCTGTTATCTTTAGTATAATAGTGAAATTAATATTTCATTTTCTCAAAACGGTGATTAATTTCTAATAAGTGTAGGTTTTCATGAAATGATATCTGGGGTTTGCTACCCAGTGATTGGGAAGAGGAGGGTGAGAGTGTAGAAGAATAAGGGTAGCCATGAAAATGATGACTGATATAATTAAATAGTAGTTCATCGTGCTACCTTTTCTACTTTTATGTGTTTGAAATTTTATATATGAAAAAGTTTTTAAAAATTAAGTCAATCTGGGCCAGAATAATTAATGTACCCTCAATACCGTGAAGCCCGCAGAAATAAAAACTAGGAGAGTCACAATTTGAGTGATTCCATGTAGAGATACTATGCGGTTTTAATTTATTTACATTTAGTGTAATTATTGATAAGGTTGGATTTATGTCTGCCATGTTCCTATGTATTTTCTGTATGTCTGAGGTCTT